>JAUMHE010000072.1:17490391-17513793 GCA_032359235.1 Enteromius mattozi
ATTTATATTACATGTATGTGTGTGTAACATAATTCTACACAATTCTAAACAAACAAATGTTTGAATTTGTTCATTAACTTTATAATGTACAGTTTGGATATTAATATTCATTTTGATATTTGCTAAAGATTAAACACTATTATTAAGGTACTGGTGTTTTTAAAGGTAGGTGGACTTTAATAACAGCAGAAGTGATCTGAATCATGTAATAATGAAAATAGCTAGACTGGCAGTAAAGTCTAAGAATCTTTTTTGAATCTTTTTGTAGCCCTCTTAGAAGCAGACAGACACCTACAGCATCTACCTCACATTCTACCATCACCTCCACCTCTCACCTTCCTCCACACTTCATCTCTCTTTGCAAGTCAACCTGTGAAGAAACAAACTCAGGTAAAGCAGCACTATTTTAGGCAACGGGAGCTGCTGTAGCGCATCACAGAAGAAAAGACAGACATGATGATCCAACCACCACGCTTTTGTCTACATGAAAGCGGGGGGAGTCCCAGAGAGAGTGTGTGTATGTGTGAACGAGAGGCTGTCAGCGCGTTTCGCCGAGTTTTGGGGAGGCCCTCGCGGAGGAGGAAGAGAAGGAAGGATTGATATGGAGAAATAATGGAGCGGAGGGGAGTTTAACAGCAAGTTTGGCGAATTCTCCAGAGCCGTTTATCTGTCCATCTGTGTGGAGCTGCAGCGAGTGATGGAGAGATGAGAGCTACATCCACACACAGGGGACACACACTCACACTGACGCGCTTACATACAGTTACGCCAGGATTAAAAATATCCACCGCATCTGGAGCTCTCCAGATTCAGAGAGAGGGTGAAAATAGCCCGTCCACAAAAAACTAATGCAATTAATGTACATTTACGGCCCATCACACAGGTCAGCAGCAAGAGGAAACACTGTACATTACTTAGGAGTTCAAGTCTTTTAAATGAACACTTTAAGTGCGTGATTACACTGACTAAAAATGCAAACAGCCCTAAAAATGGCACTTTTTCACCTGGTGTCCTATTGCTTTGTTTTATTAAGCAATAATAAAACACAATAAACAGCCAAATTATATGCATAATTTGAAAAAAAGAAGAAGATATTTTTATTCATTTTATTAACATGTCAGTGCCTTTGTTTTGTTCTCAGATGCACACCAGTAATGATTTTGTTTATGGATGTTATGAATGAAATGTCATAATTGAACTATGGCCTTATCCTGGCTTATGCAAAACCCTGTCTGTTAAACCAGGCCAGAGAGTTTTTTATTTTCTACTGTTTAAAATCTCAATACAACATACAGGTGCTTTAATATAGGGTACAAAATAATAAAGGAATAAATTAATTATGAAATATTTAAAATTAAAATTGCCTTTAAATTAATAATAAGAAAAAAACATTTGATTCATTTATTAAAATATTTAAATAAGATAACTTAATCACTCATCATCAACAAAAGTACAGTATAGTGAGAAGAAAAAGACAAATGTAGCAATACAATAGAATAATAGATATAATAATAATAATAATGATGAAGGATAAATAGAATTTAACATGTCAACACTTTTCTTTTTAATTAAAGTTTTACTTTTTTTTAATAGTTTTTTTGTTGTTGTTGTTTTTTTATATAGTTTTCATTAAGTTGTATTTCATTTTTAGTTATTTTAGTACATTAACTCAAACTAAATTAAAATGAGAAATGTTACCTTGGCAATGAAAGCATGATTTTTGGCTGTCCTAGAAAGACTGGCATTGTGAAACAATCGTGGCCAATCAGAAACAGCCATGATTGTTTCACGATGCCAGTCGTTCATCCGGGACAGCCAAAAATTGTGTGGTGTGTTTTCGACTTAACATAAATGAAAGAGAAAAGGATGACATCTTTAGGGGATCCTTGACATCAACAGCTACTTCTACAGAGCGAATAGCAATTTAGGAACCCTACTGAATAAAGTTCTTCATAGCAGGCGGTTCTCTTCTGATGTAAACATGCTACTAAAAACCTCTATTATACCCACTAATGTCCAGCAGCAAGAGGTCAGTGCACACTATATGAGAGCATGAAAACAGACAAACACACTCGCTCAAATATAAGATTCAAGTCACAGCCAATCCCATCCCTCCATTAGCAGACACAGACGAGCCATTAGAAAACATCAATAGCGCAGCAGCCAGACAGCCCATCGCCCCCCGACCTGCTGGCGAGGTCATGCATGCTGAAGACCAGAGCATCCACCGGAGGCCGAGGGATTTCAGCTCCAGCGCCGCCGGCCAGGGACATTTAGCCAAGCGCATTCGGTCCGGCACAGCCATGCCCCTGAGCAGGCCACTTAACTACACCCCTGCTCTGGTGGCTTCTGTCTGCTGCTAAATCCTAACCTGGCTTTCCAGAACCTGCTCTGATAGACCTTCAGGACGTTCCGAAAACACTTTCATTCAGCAGGTCCAGAGCCAGGCTCGTGACGGCCAAAACAAACCATGTTCACGGTTTATAGAGATCAGCATCTCCAACAGGAAAACATTAGTTTAAAAACTCTGTGTGAATCAATGCATTCATCGATTAAGAGCCAAGATAATTTCATAACGTTAGGCCCTGCAGACGCTTGCTAATGCTATGAAATTTGTTTTAATCAAGTGAGTTATACTGAAATACATTACTGTTAGATTGTGATTACTGCATTGATTATTTATAACAAAACATGGATTTGGACAGATAAAGAGTATGAATTTCATTGCATTAAAAAAAAACACCAAAACCAATAGCATCTGTGAACAAATGATGGGTTTATGCTTCAGAGCTGTCAAGGTGTAGGTACAGGTGTCAAGCTGATTAATGTTTGATATCCAAAGTGTGTCCAAATATGTTTGTCTTCCTTATTTTAACATTTATAATGCACAAAAAAAACTCAAACTTTACAACACTTCAAATCTCAAACATGATTTAATGTGTTGGGTATCATGAATTTATAATTAACAGCTTTTTCAGCTTTAATTAAATCAAGGTTCATGTTCTTTTTTTACACATATTTTAACATTTCAAGGCATTAAAATCTGTTTTATGAAAAGACCAGCTGAACAAAGGTTGGGATAAGATTTTTTAAAATAAAAAAAATAATTATATTTATTCAGAAACAATGCATTTAATTAACCAAAAATGGCATTAATAATGTTTGTACATGCTGTTCTTTTTATAACATTTCTGTTCATCAAAAAAAATTTAAAAGGAAGGTATTAAGGTTTCCATAAAATCAGTCGTTTTTAACACTGAGCAGAAAATCAGCACAGGATAATGTGACTTGATATCAAAGGAATAAATAATATATTCACCTAAATATAGCTGTTTTAAAGGGTTAGTTCACCCAAAAATGAAAATTCTGTCATTTATTACTCACCCTCATGTCGTTCCAAATCCGTAAGACCTTCGTTCATCTTCCGAACACAAATGAAGATATTTTTGATGATATCAGAGAGCCATCTGTCCCTCCATAGACAGCAATACAACTGAAATGATTCCAGATTCAGAAACGTAGTAAAAACACCGGTAAAAAAGTCCACGTGACACCAGTGGCTCAACCTCACTTTCGCGATGCTACGAGAATACTTTTTTGCACAAACAAAACAAAAATAACATCATTTACTCTTCTCCCATCTTACTTCTTTCACCATGCTCAACAAACCGCATATGCAAGCTTTAACGTATTTTACATAATCAGCTTTGTTTACATCCGGGTGAAAGCACACGCATGTACAGTACGTTATCTGTGGCTGTTTGCACCTAGAAGAAAACATACTCTTACGCAGTAATATTCTCTGAAATGTAAGTCATAGGAGAGTAATAGTTGATTATATGATGGGTTTTTTTTTCGTTACGCAAAAAAAGTATTCTCCTGTCATTGTAAAACTGAAGTTGAGCCACTGATGTCACATGGACTGTTTTACCGGTGTTTTCACTAAGTTTCTGGACTTTGGATCACTTCAGTTGTATTGCTTTCTAAGGAGGGTCAGATGGTTCTCTGATCTCATCAAAAATATCTTAATTTGTGTTCCGAAGATGAACGAAGGTCTTACGGGTTTGGAACGACATGAGGGTGAGTAATTAACATTTTCATTTTTGGGTGAACCCTTTAAATAGTAGAAATATTTCACAGTAGTATTCTTATTTTTAATCCAATAAAATACAGCCTTGGTGAGTCTTTTTTCAAAAACAATTTACGACCACCAAACATTTAACCATTTGTGTAGCCGTAAAAGAACATGAACCCAAATAAATGCAATAAAGAATGTTTTGCCCATTGTTTTTGAACTAGTGCTGAACTTAAACATCTGTCAGGAAATGCTAAACTTATTTTATTCTTACCTTTTGCTTTTTTAATTACTTAAGGGAGTCAAGAAAGTACAGTAAATGAGGCAGAGAAGAGGTGAGATCAGGATACGCCACATGAGCTTCCCTCACATGTCGAGCTGTTAAACGCTAGGACGGTGCTTTTACACCACATTGATTATTGATGTTAATGGACACTAACTCTTGATTTTAGTCCATCTAGACTCCAGATGGCAACAGTCGGTCTGATGTTCCCAACTCGATCCTTCATGACATTACAGTAGCAGATCTAGAGCTGGAAAGCAATAAAAACTGGGCTAAAAGTTCACAAGAAGACCTAACAGGTGCTGTGCAATTCAATCCCACTTCAGTAACAAATATTTAGCCCATTTTGTCTTTAATACAGAGCGCAGATAGTCGGGCTGCGTTTAAAATAAGTTCCCCACCGGCATGTTTCGGTGGCTCATTAGTTCAGCATGAAGCATTTGGTTGGTAATGTCTTAATTTCTGAAGACCCCACGAGGGGGTTGGAGGCAAGAGGACTAATAAAATCTCACATCCAGTGGGGGAGTTAACCATAATGAGCCCGAGCGCAAAAGGGTGAATTCACCCAGACTGTGAAACGAATTAAACTTAAAGAAGAGGAATAAAATCATTCAAATGAATACGACAAGGCAAAATGAAAAAGATAATATCAGAGAAATTGTGAATTATTTCACGCCCAGGGAACAGATGGCTGAGGTAATAGGTGTTGGTTAAAAAGAGCTTTCATTCCTCTCGAGGCTCAAAGGGAAATTTGTGAAACTGCAGGGCCTAGATAAATGAACAACCCTCTTCCTATTAGAGGTAAAAAAATCTCAATGCAAGCTACAATAAAAAGGACACAAAGAAAGCCTGAAAGGAAGAAGAAAAAAAACAGCACCAGATGGAAAAACTTCTAACTTCGTCTTCTTACATTTGCGTTCTCCCTGTTCTAGAGGAAAAAAGTAGTTGTTTTTGAGTGTGCATACTTGCGTGCAAACGCTAGACCTATTGACCAATCATCTGCGGCATACAGCCATGTCAGACAAACAAAAAGCTCTGAGCAAATGGCTGCACAGAATAATTGAGGCCTATCAGTCCTCAGTGTGCCATTAAAAAATAACATTCTCGCTGAGAGAAGCAGCAGGAAAAATGCATTAAAAGAGGAGCACGGCGAGAAAGACGGCAGACCTACATTCCTCGAGAAATAGGACTTATTTCAAGAGCGACTATGTTTTTTTTTTTTTCTTGTTCGCAGTGAAAATAAAGCTAAACAGGTAAAACGTCCCAAGCAGCTTTATTAAACATCTCATCAAATCTGGTATGTCAGTTGCTCATTTTTTTTTGTTTACTGACGATACCTACAGACTGCAGTCAGCGTCAAAGGCACATTTAATTGATGTGAACAAATGAAGATGCTATTTCACAAATTTTCATTGGAAGTGACCTTAACTTTAAACAGGAAGGTACATCAAACAGACTGTACTTTCTTCAAAGCCTCCTGGTTTGTGTTAAATAAAATATGGTGTCTACTCTGGCTATATATATAAAAAATAGGTATAAAAATTCTAAAAGTTTTTCAATACTCAATTTTCAAAGTTATGTTCATTGTTCAAACTTTTTACAGTTATGTTGGAAATGTAACTTCTAATTAATAATTCAGCAGATTCAGGAGTTAAAATGGTACTGTGTTGAGAGATAACAGTGTGCTAAGACAGAGCTGTACTGATAAATGCATTCTTTCAAAACTCTCCTGTCATTTTTGCAATTTCTACAACATCATGTCCATGACAACCAGCTTGATAACAATCCTGGCGACAAATCAGAAAAAACTGCAACAACAGCACAGAATACATCACAAAAGCCTTTGCAAGGCATAAAAACGGATGTGGAAGATCAATGAATGTGAATTTTTTTTAGTGGCATTGCAGCCCTGGCCTGAAGGGATGAGTGACAGTCCTGTCAACTGGCTCCAAATGCTCTCACACTGGCTGCAGGCCATTCTTATTGTCAAGCACTGATTGGTCTCAGACTCTTGGACCCTACTGTATATATAAATGTCAAATCAAATGAATGGCAGGAAACCAATTTATCTGAGTCCACCCTGTGTTTTGTATCCGTACGGCATGGATAAAATCCACTTGGCAATCGGCCGAACGTGGCATTCCATAAGAAATTACAATTCCAGTTGTGTAATGTTATTAAATTACGACAATCATCTCAGCACAAGATATTCTTTTGAAAGATCACTTTTTTTTCCCCCTCCAATCGATGTCAAGCATTATTGTACCTACCATTGTGTCCTAATCAAACCATAATTCAGTACCATTTCAACGTCTCCTACAACCTACACTCTTAAAAATGCTTTTATGGACCTTCAACAACCATGAAATCTTTCAGATGCACAAAATGTTCTTTATATTGGAAAAAAAATATTTCGATTATAAAAATGTTCTTCACACAGAGTTAAAAAAAAATTGTGGAATTTTTCTATTCAATGAAAGCTTCTTTAAAAAGGAAAGTTATTTAGATACTATTATTATTATTAAACTTTTAATTTGTATCACCAAAATATTCAAATGTACTATATACAATGATGAAGGAAATTCTATTATTAGAAGTAATCATTTTGAACTATTTTCAAACAATAAATATATCACATATATAACATATCTGTTGAACAGTGGACTATGTTGAATTATCACAAAATGTTTAAATCGTCATATTTATACATTAATGACGTAAATAATAGCATACTTTAATATCTGCGAGAGACATATTTGAGATAAGAAGTTGTGTGGTTTCCATCACTGGATATTATTGTTGGTCTTTTAACATTTCTATCATAAAACAGCTGTAAAATTATATTTTGTGCTACTTCCATCTTACCTTCTCTTACATCTCTTTCACAGTTGATTCGTGCTGGAATTCTGGAAAGATCTGCTTCTGTGAACAGTAAACCCTGCCTACTTTGATTTCATTGGCCATCCAAGTCAAATTGACATTGACAAATGCTTATGCTGAGACAGACCAGCCCAAATATGTACATTTTAAACCTTTTTGCCATCCTAACAGCAAACAGGGTGCTACATAAAGGAGTGTAGTGATCAGTTCAAGAATTTCACATATTATCGGAAGAAAGGAGTTTGACTGACAGGCAATCTGACCAATCATAACATTTTGTCTGACGAGCAATCAAGACAGGAGAGTAGACCAATGTCGGTGGACTTAAACTTGAAAAATGTTGGGTATTGATGTCTTTTCGCGGATACCCTCTGATGTTCATTCATGTTTATTTCACGCCATTACTAGTAATGAGAAAGAGATGAAGAATAAAGCAGTCACAAACCCTATTTACGGTTTAAATTTCTTAAAAAAACCAGATTGACAGCTGAGACTTTGTTTCACACCTAACATAGTCTGCTCTGTCTTGTCCGAATGCGCATTGTCGGTTTCCTCTTTGCTAGGGACGTAGTAGCGAAAACAGTAAGTAAAGGTCAGGTCTTTGCAAAATATCAATTATGCAATTTTTTAAATATTCAGGAGGAGTACTTGTCTCTCTCAGTGTATGAGGTGCTTATGGCCCCGCCCTCTTTGGAAGCCTTATTTTTGCGCAGTTTATAAAGTTATTGTCTCTCAAAAGAAAGCGTTGACTCTGAATCATTAAAATGAGTCATTTTTAAAATGATTCCCAAGACTGATTGACATCAACATGAATCATTAGCATATTGCCTGCCCTCTTTGATGGTGTTTTTCCTGTTGGTCTGAATGAAAATGCTAATTCACTCTTCACCACTAGGTGCTGCTTTTGGAGCAGTTTTCCTGGTAACGCTGTACACAAAGTCGCTCTCAAAGGCCACTTTATCAGGCATTACAGGCATGGTGAGATGTAAATGAGTCCAATCGACCATTTACCGGAGATCAGCATATTATAAAACAATGAAAGAGTTTTTTGACCTTGCATGCATATGAACCTGTTGTTGAGGACTTCCAAAACCAAAATATGAACCTTTCATTAGCCATAATAGGTGTACTTTAGGGGTTTTTAAGTTATTTTTTTTATTTATTTATTTATTTTGTTTAAAGCATGCAGACTCACGTCCTTGTGCAGGGAAGGAAGGAGAGAGACTGGAGGTGGTGACAGAACAGTGGCAGAGTGTTGTCAAGGCGACAGATGCGGGTGCCTGAAGTGGGCCCTCAAGGCTGAGGGAGGCTCGCTGTGTCTCGCCGGCTCAATGAGAACGAGACCGCAACGGGCGGCAGGTTTGTCAAAAGCCATTAGCAAGTGGAGGATAACGGGAAAGGGGTGAGATTCCTGTGTGTACATCCTGATGGAGACTACCTCTGGAAACCCTCGGGCACAGATACTGCCAGAGTTTGCTTAGGTTTATATTTTTGTTATGTATATGCTACTGTAAAAAAGTTTGGAGTCAGTAAGTTTTTATTTTATTTTTAAATGAATGCCTTTTATTCAAAAATTAAATGCTGTTCTGAAAATATGCATCACAGTTGACAAAAATATTATTATATTATATATATATACTGTATATATGAGAGTTAATCCGCAAAAAACAGATAACTTTCAAAAATCATGTGCAATCCAATTAATTAATGCAGTAGAGTTATTTTGATTAGGTAAAAAATAACTAACAGATACAGCTAACACAAAAAACACGATAACAATAAAAACCTCATTATTTTTGAAAATAAGGAAATTGAGTTATCCATTTTTGCAAATAAACTCTTCATATATTTACCATTTAAAATAATTGTATAAAAATATATTAATAATCATACAGTATACATGTTATAAAGTAATGTGTACGAATTTTATTATATTTTATTTGACTGTTTTTAACGTTTATTACATTCTAAAATATTTATTCACAATATATAAAAAAAATAATTAAAAAAGTCACATTACTTTTACATATATTATATATATTTATTTATTTATAATATATAATATTTAAAATTATTACAAGTTTTTAAAATAACAAATGCAATGTATTATTATATCTAAACAAAACATATTTATTGAAATATATAAGCTAAAATATCTCACTTGTATGCTTTTTTTCTTTGGGAGCAGACACCTTTTTTTCTCACTCACCATTATTGGGAAGACCTGCTTATTATTTCTGGAATTTTGCCTGATTCTGCTGCGCAACAACAACAAATTAAATTCATATTAAAAGTTCTCCTCAACTGATTCTAAGTGGCTATGACGGCGTGCTTCAGTTAATTGTGTGACGGAGCGTTTCACTCTCAATCTGACCTCTAATGGAGCACATCTCACCGCTGATCCTGCTCTCAACATGTGACCCACTTTTTACGATGCGTGCTCGAGGAGTTTAGCCGCCCGTCATGCTATTCCTGCCACACAAAAAAAACACATCAACATCCTTCCAGGATTGCGTTTCGCTTGTCAGTCGGGGGTCAGAATGTAATTTCTGTCGGATACTAGCTATGTAAGCCGTGCATCATCGTCCTGCTGCATCACAAGAGCTCCTGGAAGGCAGAAAAACACACTTGCAGAGAGAAACACTGGCAAAACACAAGATGCAGAAAATATTGAGTCAACAAACGGATACACCAGACAAAGCACTTATAAATCCACCAGGTTTTTAATTACAACCAGTATACAAAAATAATGTGACAGGACAATAATGGGACTTGGAATGTACACGCTTTTGTTTCCGCTCCAAATAAACACACACCGCACGAGTTTAAGTGTTTTTGTTAGCGCTAATCACATCTTTGTGATGCTAAAGCATCCTCTTCCTCTAAAACAGACTAAATATCTTACACAATGAAAACAAAAAAGCAGCAAAACATCCGGACGGCGTGGAGGTAATGCAGGGCTGCGTATCAATTAGTAATGCGTTTGCTAGTTCTCTAATTTATTTATAGTATTCACAAGTAGCTGATGAGAGGGAACAGGCCATGAAAACACACGTGCGGAGTCGCAATTTCGTTTAATGGCTCCGAGTTCCTTTTGAGACCGGAGGCAGATGCAAACTGGAGATGCCATAACCCATTTCTGTTGTCAAAAATTAAGAGTAGTGGTTGCGGACAGGCTGCGTAATTGCATGCCAGAAACATTGGATTGTAACCTGGCAGTGTTCTGCCCGCTGTGGCACCGTTTTCAGAGAGGATTAGATCCCCGGCGGTTCCCGGCTCATCTGGAGGAGCCGTTCAGGGCTATAAAACCACATGACTGGCGAGGAGCGGAGGAAACTTGCATGAATCTTGATAATGTCTTTCACTAAACGGGTTAATGCTGGTTTACGTCAGCATAATAGTTTCTCACGTATATAGCTTTTAACTGCGGAGAATAAATCCTGAATGGCCACAGTGTGTGCGGGGAGATCTGAGGGTGAATCTCACCAAAATCATGGCCTGCTTCATATTTCAGCCCAACATCAAAGAGAGAAAAAATAACAATAATGCTATATATAAGCCAATCAAAATTCGTAATAATAAAAATTGGTGCTGTCAAATGATTAATCGTGATTAACTGTATCCAAAATAAGTTTTAGTTGTGCATATTTATAATGTATATATAAATACAAACATGCATGTATATATTTAAGAAAAATATGTTTATATGTTAAATTTATTTATATATATAACACAAAATATAATATGAATATATAAATGTATTTACAATGAAAATATTTTTAAAATATATACCTGTATTTGTGTGTGTATTTATATATACATAAATAAAGTACACATACATATATTATGTTAAACTTATTTTGGATGCGATTAATCATTTGAAATATATTTATTCAAAATATTAAATACAAATTTAGTTTACATTACAAAAAGTAACTCAAGTAAAAGTATTTACATTTTACTTGAGTTAATTCGGAGTTAATATATTTTTATTTTGTATTTTCAATAAATATTTGAAAATATAATATAAAATAATATTTTGTTTAAATGAAACGTAATAAAATAAACATCATTAGAGTAAAAAAAAAAGGTAATTTTCTTTGCCATATTTAGGTTATCATAAATATTTTAAAAATATGTATTTAAGATATAAAAGTCACAAAATAACTAAAATTCAAACACAATAGAGCAGTTACATTTTCCTTAAGTTAATTTTAAAGTAATAATTACAGCAAAGAATGCAAGTAAATATTAAAGTATTCTAAATATGATTTTTTTTTTTTTTTTTTTTACAAAATTAACTCAAAGTAAACTCAGAGCATTTTCATTTGACATGTTCATTTTGAAGTAATATATTTATATTTTTGTAAATTGAATTAGTTCAATTTATAAGATTAACAACAAAGTCAAAGAAAAAAACATTTTGACCAATTCACTACTAATTTTTAATGCTTTCCCAGGCCTGAAAATAACATAGAAACCAAAACATTAGAAACTTTCCATATACTTTCATGTTTTCCATGACAAATACATTAAGCTACAATTGTCCTTAAACAAAAAGTACTTCCTTATTTCTCTTCTTTGAGTGACAGGCATCATATGACCAGGACATGAGCTCGAGATTCACCCGCTACAGTCGATATGTGTGTGTTTATCTAGTGTTGACATCTTGTCATGTTGAGGGGTGAGAGTGTGTGTCATGTTGTTGAGGGTTGAGAGAACAAAAAGTTGTCAGTGCAAAAAGTTTGTGTGCGAACGGCGATCCTATCCCAATACTTTCATCGCAGGCCGTGTGCCAGTTGCTAACTAGTGTGCGTCTGGGAAGCTACATCTGCTGAACGCGCAGGATTCCCGCCTGTCTAAATCACCGACTCAAGGCAGCTGAGGTTATTTTCTTGTCTACTCTGGGCTATTATACTACATCTGCTTTATATTTGGTGCTGGCCAAAACTGACCACTACATCTGTTATATACAGTACTGATAAATAACACTTTTCTCTCAATGGATTTCTCGATGATAAATACATACATATAAAGTATATATATATATATATATATCTCACACACAGGACATGTCACGTCAAGATACACACCATCAACACCTCACAGGATAGCACTGGTTTCCATCCATAGTATATAACAAACTGGACAAAAAGAAGAGAGTATAGTTTGTTCTCACAAGTTTTGACAAAGATTTGTTGCAATACAGCAGTTACGTGATGTGATATGAACCTGTTGCAGTTTTTTCATACACATAGCGTTACAACCTGACAACACAACACAACATTCAGAGTGAATGAATAATCAGCTCCACAGCTGACGAGTTAATAATGACTTGCACCATAATGCGGAGCAATTAAGTAGCATCACGTGGGGAAAATTTGCCGTTGCTCAGGCGGTCTTGTTTTTCTTCTTTTCTTAATATTGTTGATTGATTGCAGTCTTCAGGTCTGGCATTCATTTACAATATATAGGATTTCAAACCCTAAAACACATCCCAGAAGGCACTTACATCAACTTATCAAAACATGCGTTTTTGTTTCACAAAATTGAGAACATGTGGAAAGATGCTATCTTTCATCTCCAAACCGGGCAAAGTCCAGGTCATATTTCACTCCAAAAATGTAAAAAACTGCTAAATTGCGTTACATAAAGTAAATGGGGCCTATTTTATTGAACATATGCTTTGTTGTATATACTTAAAGAAAAAAAAAAAAGAAAAAATAATAATAATAATAAAAAAAAAAAAAATCACCATAATTTACAATAAAACATAAGATTCTTCATGCAAAGTAAATTTCCTTTGATACTGCTGTAAAATGTGACCCAGACATATTCTTTACGAGTTTTGCCCAATTATTATTTCAGTAATTACGTAGCCTTGGGATTGTGCGAATGAGGACATGGCATCACTATGTAACCCTTAACACTAATATTTTATAATAACGGTCAACAAAAGATTCTATTAAAACACCAATACTAAAAACTTGATTTGGCAGCATTGCTCCTCCAGTACTCTCAAGTCTCAAATAACATTTTAAAAGTTCAGCACAGTCACTCACAATACATCACAGACCTCTCTGAATGCATGAATCTGCCTGACATCGACTCCACATTCACACTAAACAGGTGAAGTTAATACCTTTGCTACTGCTAACAACACAATATTCACAGGCGCAATAAGCTCCCGGTTTTCTCTCCACTTCTTCATTTTTGTCGTCGTTATCAGCTCGAATATTTCAAGGTCTGAGCAGCTCTCAGAAAAGTAGCTTTTCCATCCTTATTTTTCAGTGCAGTGATGCAACTTGAAGCGCTTTAGGGAGGGGGGTGGGGGGGGGAATAAAAATTAACAGCCTTGCAAGTCTGCAGCGTGGGTGAACACTGTAGGCTAGAGTTACTACCGCCTTTACAGTCACTGGGTCCAGATAGTATAATCTCCAAATTACTCATGCTATATCTGCTTTGCTGGATATGGAGTTCTGTCGGGGTAGCGTCGCATCGGTGAGCGTGTTGCTCCTTTGTCATTATCGCTCTAACCTCCCTCCACTGAAGGCTCGATGCTGTGAAACCAAGGATGAATGAGTCACAGCTCAAGTAATTCAAAGCGTCCATACAAGCGGGATGATATTATGCAAAGCGCACGCTCGCCGGCAACCCAGAGACTAATGAATCCACATCTGGATGCACTGTTAGACACTCATAGTTGTCTGAAATGTCTTGTTTTGTAGTCTAAAAAAAAGTTGGCTTATGCGCGAGGCTTCAAAACAAACCGCTGACCGGCTCTAGAGGGACTGGGTAAAGCGAGTGGCCTAATCTCGCTGCCGAACATACGGTGAGAGCGCTTCGCCCCTTGACCTTTTCTCACAGCTGGCAGCGTTTCAACACCGCGGACTCCGCTGAACCGGGCAGCATATGCCGCTTGGCTTAACGCTCCCCGCTGAGGTCCGTCAAGCGCTCCGCATAATCCCACACTCAAAGGCACGTCAGTTGCGTTTCTCTCAAGGCCCAGTCTTAGCCGCCAATCTACGATGTGCATTAATCTACTTAATCTGTTTTAGCGAAGTTAAAAGACAACTCGGTATAGACTCCAAGCATATTTCCTCCCGGAAGGATTCGTGCTGAAGCTAGTCGTGCTCCTGTCTGCAGTTTTTAGATGGTTGTGCTCTATGGTTTTGATATAACTGGATTAATCAGGGGTTGGAAAAAACATGCATCAGCCAAAAACGCACACGCGGCTAATGCAGAACACTCTTCTGAATTAAACATGTCCCGGAACAAACCGTTCTGCAGAGGTTGACAGGAGTGTAAAAAACAAAAACACTATTACGCCTCTGCCTAGAACCCCTCGAGTCATTGAAAAAATTCCTTTAGCGTAACAAGACATCCGATTTATAAACGAAAGCTAAAAAATAGTGAGGAAAACTTAAAAGTGTTCACAGCTGGAGTTGATCGGCGCCACAGATGAATGACCCAGATGCTGGAGCGAGTGTTGCGTTGCCTGCTTTCTGTTTTTGCTTACAAAACGTCCAGCTGTTCTCCAAGACGACATTCCCGGGATCTGATAAAAGAAGCCTGCCGTATGCAACCTGGAGAGAGCGGCCTTAGCTTCTAGGTCACAGCTTGCTGAGCCACTCATTGACAATCCTGTATGCTTAATCACAAGGCTTTCTTTTCACTTCAAAGAGCCTACTTGAGTACTTTGCTCATGGGAGTGAATCAACCACCAAAGATGGATTCTGGCTAGAATGGGAATTAACGAGAAGTTACAGTTACACAACAACCAATAAACTTATTTTTTCGTCAGTATTATAAAGTACGCATGTACGTGAGATGAGTAGCATTAATTTGTGTTTTCGGTTTGATAAAGAGTGCTTTCGTCTACAGATGTGACATTAACCGTTCTGCTTCCGCTCCTCAGATGGCAAGTTTCCGTCGTCTTGTTTTAAAAGGTCAAGTAAATATCAGTCAGGTGTATTATCTGCTTCCTCTAGACGTAAATGGCAGTCCGGGAGATGATGGACCCATCTCGCTGGGACTCCATGTCGTCGTCCAGGTAAGGTACGCACTCGTCTTCGTGCCGGTGGATCTGGTAGCTGGGCGGCAGTCCGCTAAAACGGTCGTACCTTTCGTCCTCTTCCTCATCCTCCAGGCTGTCGTTGAGAGCGTCGAACTTCCTGCGCTCAGCCTCGTTCATATCACCGCTAAGCAGGATGTCATGTGCAGTTGGCGTGCTTCCAGTCATGCGCGGGAACTCATTGCATTTCTCCGTCAGGGCGCCCGGGTCGCTTTCATGGTATGTGTAAATCGGTCCATTGTTGTTGGCTCCCGCGCCATTCTTACTAGCCTTCTTGCCTCCGAAAAGACGGGTTTTGTTGCCATAAGCGCCCTGCTCGCCATCGCCGGAATATCCATGCTGATGGCGACGACTTCGCATTACTAAGACGGCGACCAATGCACTGACCAAAACAAGCGCCAAGAAGCTTCCCAGAATGGCTCCGGCCACCACGCCAGCGCTGGACGGGTCTTCAGTCGACTCTGCAGAGGAGGGGAGGGGCACAAATGAGGAAGTTTCTGCTTGGTGGTGGTAGCTATTCTTCACCATAGGAGGTGGTGGTGGTGTACGATTTGGTTCAGATTAGACTGAGTAATGATTTTTGGCTGCCCCCAGTTCCCAGCTACAAGTCCTATGGTGTGAGCCAAGTTTGCCGGATCCACTCTCGGGTCTCGGTTCGAGAAAACAACACAAACGTCCGTTCCTTCTACGCTCGGGAGCTGACCAGGTCTATTACACTACACAAGTGGAGGGTTAAAAAGAGAAACGCACAGATGGAGAAGGGATGTAAAGATTATGTCACAGTATGGTCATGCAAAGAGAAAGAAACATAAGTTAGCTAGCAGCTAACTGGTCAGCTTGCGCACTCCCACCAAATTTCCGGGAACGTGTCCAAGTCACAAACACTAAAGGAACACCTGCTTCAGGAAGGATTAGCCCCATTTCATGCTGCACAGAGCCTGCATGGAATGCGCTGCTTAGACAGCGTGCACAGGAAGTCTTGTATATATTCATATACGTATATAGTGGTGGTAAAGTCAAGAAAAGTAATTATATTTACAGTCTGATTTAATCAAAAGTTATCTGACCGAGCCTGTCTGGGCAACTTAAAGCACAGTAATAGCGCTTTGCAAGTCCACTGCATTGATTTTAGTTACATTACTGTATTACACAGGTCAATATATTATAAAACTCTGGTCCTACAGCTAACCTTATAAATATGCAAAGCGACAGAATTATGGAAAAGTGCATGAGTTTGAGGTTTTGTAAAAAGTTAAATGGCTTAAAAAAAAATACACCCAGCTCACTGATTTAAATAAGAGTTAGATTTTTACATTTTCTGAAAAAACCTGAGTGGTTCTTGTCAGTGCAAAACTCGCTCCTACAATGCAAAGGTGTTTTAGGTGCCAAGGTATCGCTAAGTGGTCTCTTAAATTGCTTTGAAATACAATAGCACACTTTACTCAAGACGCACAGTTTGAGAAATCATATCAGGCCGGTACAATAGCTAGAACTGTGCAAAAGAGATTGAGTTGTTTCTTTTTAATGTTTCACTCAAAAAGATTTGCAAACTCAAGAGTGCGGGACTGGTTTAAATTCTACTAGAAAATAATATATTTAATATGTATTTATAATTTTGCATGGTTATAATTTAAAAGATCTTTAAAATGTAAAAAAAAAAAAAAAAAATGCATAAAAAATTTTGTAAGGTCCACACTTGCTTTGGAAATTACCTTTATTTTTAAATAACTCTGCAACACTTTCTGTATGCTACATCTATTTAAGAATTATTCAATGAATCATTTGTTTAACCAAATTGCACAAAACACAGATTAATTCAGGAACCAGATAAGTGACTGCCTATACAAGAGAGCCATTGAATCATTTTCTCATGCATTTTGTTTGAAATAGCAAATTATAATGCACCACTACGCTTTGATGCTAGCAACGTGCTTCAAACAATGTTTCTTATTGGCTACCATTATCATGTCTAAAATGCAATTTACTCAATATTAACTTCTCTTTTTATTGTTGTATAAAACTGTATAATCACAAGGGTTAAAATAACAGTGACCCTAACCTTAGCAAGCCATGCTACTGAAATAAGCTGAAGCTTTGTAGGGTGTTTAATTCAAAAGGCCAAATAACATGCACACTGCTCTAAACTTATGCCTCGGTCAAGCAAATCACCAATTCCACCTCCTGCAATTTCCCCTGTTACCATGACAATTTGAGTCATTATAGAGTCAAGCTACTAGAAACAAGTCAAGAGGCTTTTTCCACAAAAAAAAAAAATGTCTCTGCTCATTTTCGCGCTACGAGCTCCAAAACTACTAAGAAATCTTTCATACAAGACAAAAAGAAGAGTAGGCTACTGATGAAAATATATGTGCGAACATGTACAAGTACATTAAATTTCTTCCCACACAATTTGGATACGACTTAATATTCCTGCAATGTAATGAGCGTACGATCGCTGCCTCTCCCACACACTTTTTTCTAGTTCGTTTGCTCCTCCGCTCGTTTGTTTTATCCCAGTCCCGGGAGATATAGAGGTGCTAAAAGAGCTCTTTCTTAGGATACCCGATTCCATTTCTCCGTCCCTCTCAGTCCACTGTCATTAAAGTCTCTTCAAGCCCCGCTGCAACTGAAAGCGGGATTGCATGTGGGACTGAGACGCGCACATACACACGACTACATCCCCAATCTCTCTTAACCTCACTCTCCTGGCGCTATCTCTGCCAGATGCCACAGCTCAGGATCCATTATTCATCGGCCTGGCAGACAGTATCTGTGAACCCCAACGGTCGACATCTAGCTTTGACACTAAGAGACAAAAGACAAAGGTGGGTCTAGGAGAGATACGGTGCTGCTTCACCGTGATTCAGAGCGCAACCGAACACCTAGCTTGTGTTACATTTTGACCGCTCTTGTCGTCAAGTGAAAAAAGGGAGCAGCACACTTAAGATGTTTTGCATTTTTAATCTGCCGAAGTGTGAGGGCTTAACCTTTTTTGGGTAAATTTAAGATACTGCAATCGAAACGTCGGCACTTGGCCAGCAGCGAAGTCTCACGCTATCGATCCACTCCGGGGCTAATAAAACATTACGCCGCCGAAATTACTAGCACAACTCTTTATGAGTGTTATTGAAAAACGTTGAGTTCTTACAACCCACATTGAGAGTGAACCTTAGAGAGTTGTGGAAGCTGTTAAAGGTCATTATTGTCTAAGAATGTTGATGGGCTCACGGACAAAGCACCTCTTCAGGCCTCGTGACCTTTAACGTGTCCGCTACGCTCCTCAAGTGCCATAACTACAGCGCATTATTATTCTGCCGCACTCTGCTAATGGCATGCTACAAAACCGTTCGACATTAAAGTCCATGTTTCAATTTTCCTGCATATATGCATAGCTGGAATTAGTTGCTTGGTAGAGCACATACTTAAGGTAATAATGTGAGTAATTACAACTTCTTAGCGAAATGAAAACACTAAGCCTATATAGAGCGCATTAGTGCCCACCCACTTTTTCAGTGCCAAGTTTGTTTCCATTCTTTTTCCCCCTATGGATTTTTTGGAAAAAAAAAGGCTTATAATAGTTATAAGGCATGAACCAAAGGGATAAAGAGACAAAGGTACAGAACTCAACGGCTGTAAGGAGGGAAAGAACTACAATCCCATGATGCACTGCAAACTAATCCAAATTAAAAACAATGAAAAACTATTAATTTGAACATGTTGATTATTTACATTAAATACAGAATTCTAAGTAATTCTCAGGATTTATAAATATACACTGCGGTTTACAATTATATAGTCAAAATTATAACTATATATTCACAATTTTCATGTGCAAACTTTTGTGTATGTAAACTTCTATGTATTCAGACATAGCTATATAATCAGATTTATTTAATTCATGATTACAAATTCATGATTAACAATTATAAATCATTCCTGTATCTATATATTCGGGTTTATATCAATATATTTGAATATACATGTATATATATTCAAATACAACTATAGGCCTACTGCATACTCAATTTAAATTTGCATATTGTATATTACTTGCACATTCATACATACACACACACTATATGTACAAATTTACATTTATATATTCAGTCTTTTTTATCTTTAAAACTGTAAAATTTGGTTCTATATAAAGTATTTTCTGTTTGGTCTTTCATATAAATGCATGCATTATATATGAATGTTCTTTTTACTTCCAGAACACAACTATACTTGCATTCGCACAAGTACTCTGTACATCGCGTCATCAATTTCCTGGTAGAATTGATAAATTCCAGCTAATTTCAACTCGACAAAATGGCACCTTTCCCAAAGTACAAGGCGGCACTAACTATAATTACGGCATTCAGAGTTGTAATTTATGCCATTATTCATGTTTTTCCCAAGCTATAGGTTGTAGATCGAGACCACTCTGCCCTCTGATTGCTAGCAGAGCTCCACATCATGCCGTCACAAAGACGCCTGCTTTTTTCTCATCTATAAATGGAACCTATTTATAAAATAACAACTACCACCCCAGGTAGAACTACAACTGCTATGAAAGCAATCAATCACACAACAACAGTGTACCCAACTTGATCCACACATGCACGGCGTGAGTGCGATCATTATATTCTAATTTATTTCGGCTAAAATACACAGGTTTGTTGGCAGTGCAGAAGGAGAGGGGTGATAGATAGAGCAAACTCAGACAGATCGCATTTCCTTCGACTGTAAAGGATAGGCTCAAATCTCAGCCGTGGCCTGCGGTGGCCCCTCCCTTCCGCTGTCTCACGCGTCCTGTATTGATTTATTGGAGAGCTCAGGGCACATACGTCCAGCTTACACCAACCTCTCCCGCTGTCCTCCTAAAGCCCAGGCTAACTGACAGGTGACTCGGTGACCACTAATGGTGCTGCCAAAAGTGATGTAGGAAAGTGTCTAAAGGGCTGGTTGACCGAAGAGTGCACTTCCACCGAGGTAATTACTTGAAAAACACAACAAAAAGACCGAGGGTTTTGAGATTCAAAATTGAGTGCGTACGTGACTGGGTCATGCGCAGAGCCTGTTACATCCAACAGATTTCGTTCTGTATATAATTGGGCTTTGAACAGATCCTAATAACCCTATTGCCAGAGACACTCGTTTCCGTGCTAAAACACACACACGCACGCTTGTTGACGGCTTAAAGAGCGGGGCGTTAAGAGCTTCTCTGGAGGAGGATGGTATTTCTGACATGCACGTTTCTCAATTTCGATCCGTGGCAGGCAATAATCCCAGGGTGCCTATCTTGATTTCTTTTGTCCTGCTGAAGTCACCGTGTGCACTGTACATCAAAGACCTGGTGTAAGCATGGCTGAGTGGATTACAACATCAGGATAAAAAGAAAAAACCTCACAACCTCGCCAGGTCTTAGGTCGTGAACATGAGATTTCCAAATAAATCGAACATTGGCATTTACATCCATATTACACCCAGGCATTTTTTTCTATTTATTTTCATAATGTCTTGCTGCTATCAGTGAATCAAATCAAACCTCTGATTTAATGTTTTGTCTGCGTCATCACTCAGAAGGGTTTATAATCTCTGCATGACAAGTTTTTCATTTATTGAAATGTTTCACTAAGAATATACTGCATGTAGGTAAACATTGCTGTTTGTTTTTATACTGGTATATAACATTTACATTCTAATAAATTAAAATAATTGCATATAGTTCATCCATTACATACTTTTTCTATGTCACAGTTTAACATGTAGAGATACTGTAACTATAAATAAGCTAAAATATTGCTCTGTTTATTGTTATATTGGTGCATGTGTATAACAGAAAATCATTCTATTTTAAAAATTATTATTTGACCATTCATTAAAACCTGTATGAATTTATTCCCCATTGATGTTCATTATGTTTTTTTTTGCTATGGGAGTCAATGGGCACTAGCAACAGTTTGGTTACCAACATATTCAAAGGATTTTCTTCTATGTTCAACAGAAGCAAGAAATTCATTTTAGGTTTGGAACAACTTGAGGGTGAATAAATGATACCTCCTCTGTTTGAGGAAAAAAAAAAAAAAGAAAAAAAACTTTTACTGAGTAGAGATGAGAAGACTGGAACACAGGGATCCATTTATAGTCTAGCCCTTTATGCAGAGCACAAGTTTATTAGAGAGAAGTTTCAGGTAATGATGAATAATGACAGATAACAGGATTGTGGAAGCGGTAGAAATCGCTCGGCTAAGCCAGGCTAACCACAGCTAAGCTGTAAAAGGATCCTGTAATGATTTTTCAACAGTTCATTGCATTCGCCATCACATCAGTGTCAACATCCGTGAGAAATTCTTGAAAAATGTGCCATTGTCCCATTTCAGACAGCCTGCTCCTCATAATCCACTCAGAACGAAGACTACTTTCACAAAGAAAATCGAGGGGAGTAATGAGAGCCTGAAAACTAAATGTTTATGGAAAAAAAAAATCTAAAATTCAGCCGGCTCCATCTGGCTAAGCACGGCATGTATTCTGTTTTTGAACATTAAAGCATCGGTATATATGCGGCCTGGCAGATTCTAAACTCTGACATGTGTACAAAATTGCTGCGAGAGAATGATGAAGGAGCGGCTCAGTAAAAATGCTGCTTTTAAGTAAGCCTCCATTGATTCAGACACAGAGATGCATCGCCTGATACATCTTTAAAGTGCTCCGAGCTGCCCGCTTCTAGGATAGATCGCACAAGCGATACATCAGAAACTGCGCCAAACAGCTTTGATATTCGATTTAGCGTTATTCGAGAAGAAATGAGGATTTTTTAAGTCAAAACATTTTCATTAAAAGAATACTGAATTAAATATTTTAGTGTTCCAAATGGCTAATAATGTTCATGAATACTCAAAGGTTCCACATGAATCATTCGCTCGTTGCTTATTTAAGGAAAGCCCAGTAAATCATTAATTCAGTAGAATCCGGCCGGGTCAACAAGGCAGCCAAAAGCAAGACCCCATGAAAGCATAATTTCTATTCCGCAATTGATCAAAGTGAAGAAAAAGGCAAGCTGGCGAGCCCTCGTGTTTCCACGGTGCGCTCTGAGGTTTCGGAGCATCTGTAATGAGTCTTAATGATGGACGGGGTGGGCTAAGAGCCAGGTAATCTTGGCAGCCCACTTTTCTGACATTTCATTTAATGTTAGCAGGGCGATATCTCCTCGCCCTCTCGTTGCCTCGGTCTTTGTCTTGATTTTCTCTTTCTAAGCCGTGGGTGATAAGCTTCAACCAGGTGTCAGTCGACAGGTCTTTCTTTCGCCTTATCTCACTTGCAGAGGTTCAGACATTGTTTTCACACCGCAAGGCTTAAGGTGCTATAGGTAAGAGCCCTGTAACTGCTCAATGTGATAGGAAAAGTCTGAGAGAGGGAATACATCATATTCAAGAAACCAGATGTAATTATTTCGAGATGAAGTGTGTCATGTGTTTGATATATATGCTAAGTCAAACAGATGAAAGATTCAGATGTCAAATCCAAGTGTATTCAAAGCGGCTTTACAGAAAATCACAATGTTAATGTTTATATTATTTTAACAGTCATGCCTTTGTCACATTAGCAGATGAGAGCTGGGTGATAATAGAATTCTGTGACTATGCAATCAAGCAGTTGAGATATGCTACATACACTGCAAAAATGATTTTTTGAAGTTATAAATAAAGATCATTGGAGTGTGAGAAAACACTTTCCGTATTTCTACTTTAAAAGTAGAAGTACTTCAAATGTCACTTTGTTCACCGTTTAGAACTTGCCAGTAAATTTCACAATTAGAGAAAACTGTTTAGTGTAATGCATATTGCCTTTTGTGAGTATGCGAATAAAGTTGGATGTGTTATATAAAGTTGGATATATTGTATAAAGAACTAGGTGATAATAAATTTGCAGTAGGGATGCACCGATCCGGATCGGCCGTTGTTCACTGACGAGCTGCGCAAATCCACGCTGATAATGAACATGGTTTTACGCAGCTCGTCAGTGAACAATGGCTGTGTGTAGTATATACGGCTCAATGTGAAATCACGCACCTGATGGCATTTACCGCTGATTACAGGACCGGCTTT
>JAUMHE010000072.1:17523773-17541762 GCA_032359235.1 Enteromius mattozi
TATAATTTTTGAGTGAACTATCCCTTTAATGACAAGCGGCGCATGTTTAGTTCTGTCCCTTTAAGAGCTGCATGCATGCATCTAATATCCTGACACGCTTTCTCTTGATTGTTCACTTTCACTTTAGACACGAGCAGCTGTGTTTAAAACTGTGTGTTTTTGACATTATTACCACAATCAAATGTGATAAATATCTTAGTTCAGTAATTAGGCGCTATTTGACAGGCTTTTAGTGCGCGCGCGTTTTGTAACGTTACGCGCTAGAAAAACGCATCTGGACAGCACGCATATGAAATGTTTAATCAGCAAGACTTTAAAGCGAATCATGTACTTTTGTGATTGTGAATCAGTGCAGTGTCCGATGAGTGTAATTCTACCACCGAGTTAACACTGATGTGAATGTATGTCGCGTTGTACAGCATATTAAGACGGAGATGATGGTCCTATCGCCCACCCCTATCATCCAGTGAGAAACGTTCCGCGGTGCAAAAATAAGTGCGATTAAAATGCGTTAAAAAAAATTAACGCGTTAAAGTCCCGGCCCTAATAAAAACGATTATCAAAAATAGAAAAAGTTAAAAATAATAATAACTACGTAACAGTAAACATTAATTGAAAAAAAATAAATAAATAAATAAAAATACCTTAAATTTATTTTATTTGCATTTAATTTAAAAATGTAAAAAAAAACAAAAAAAAAACAAGTGCAACAATTATTAATACAAAATATTAGATATAGCATTATTCAAACTTTAAATGTACTATTCATTGCTACTTTTCCTTATTTGAGTTTGACAGGCCTAAAGGCCAGCATTTTTATTATACTGAAAAGAGCAACCAGGGTTTTCTTCAGAAATTCATTCTTTATGTTCCACAGAAGCAAGAATAGACATTCTTGAATAACTGCTCCCACGGTGTGTGTGTGTGTGTGTGTGTCTGAATCTTACACTCCACCACCAGCTTCAGTGGAAAGGGTTGGGGTTCATTCTGCGTCCTCTGATTCACCACACAGGTGATTTCTTTTCCGTTTTCATTGGGTGTCGGGATCATCCGATACTCGCTCTTCACGGTCACTGTGCCATCTACCTCGGGCACTGAGGTGTGGTTATAGCGGCCGGCGATGGTTGTGATCCAGGAGATTGTTGCTTCTGGTTTTCCTTGGGCTGCTTCACACCTGGCCACGACCACCTCAGAAGAACCGGCTTGCACCGGGATAGCTCTAGCAGAGTTTCTGGGTCTGGCTGATGGAGGGGGAAAAAAAAAAAAGTAAAAATATTAATAGTTTCCTTTTCAACAGCCTTTTTTTTTCTTCTTTTTTAAATCAATCAAGTGGCCCTTGAGCTAAAAGAAACACAGCAAAGCTACTCAGTACTCAGACCTCTTATTGGCCTCTATTAATGGAATAATAGAAGCCAGTCAGTCATTATCCACAAAGAAAAAAAAAAAAGGCAGGATGCTTCAAACATTCTACAGAGCCACTTATTATACAACTACTTACTAAATAAAAAATAAATGGACATAAAATATTGATTGATTACTGGAGAAGAAAGAGCACAGAGTGATACGAGAGACATGAAACTAGCACACTTATGTAGGAAACCAGATGCCTGGGACAATCTGGGACGGTCAATTATACAGGTCATTATACAAAAATATTATAACTCACAGATCTAGAATCAAGCATATCAGAGAGCTGTAATAATGTCTGAGAGGGGCTTTTCAATGCAATAGTGACAACTACAGACCTGATGGTCAACAATGAGATCAAATATCCAAGATAAATGCAACCAAATGTTTAAGAATCCGTCATTGTTTATCACAGGTGTTAATTTTTTTTATAAATTTGTCACATTTAATGAAAGCAAATGAGACAACTACTGAAAAAAAAAAAAGTAAACTTAATTTACACCATTTTGCCTTAATTTGCAAAAATGTATATAAAATTTTACGAGAACAACCTAGACAAAAAACTGCAGAAATTAAATTAAAATCTAATTTAATTTACAGAATGTCTTAGCTCACTCAAATTGATTCAACTTTCATGAAAACTGAAACAAAAAAAAAAAGAGTTGCTCTAAGTGGCATTTTACACATATACATATATTTATGTCATTTATTTATCATATATTTAAATCAAAGCAAATGATATAATTGCTGAAATTAAATTCAAATTTGATTTGTTTGTCTATATTCACTAAAATTAACAAAATTTCATAAAGCAACAAATAAACTGCTAAATTGAAAATTAAATAGACACTCTAAATGGTGTTTTACATGCTTTTTCAAAAAAACTGTTTAATTAAAAGAATATGTAGGAAAATATATATTTTTATTACTAAAAATGTTCTATTGGAGTGCATATAAACAACATGAGGAAATATCAGTGACAGGCTATTCATATACACACATACTGTACATATACATATATATACATACACACACACACACACTAACTACTGAAGAGGCATGTCCAAACAAAGATAAAAGCAAGAGTTAACAATCAAGCTAAAGAGAGAGTGCTCTTTTATCGTTGTTAACCTGAGTTAATGTGCTACTTCGTGTACTCAGGGGTAAACAGTGAAAGACAAACCGAGCGAGACGCTTGAACACAGCCAACATGGATAAACGGGCAGCACTGATTCATAGCATCACTCGGTCTCTGATGATAGCATCAGCTTAGTCATTCAAATGATGAATCAGGGTAATGGGTGACATTAGTGTTAAAGCAGACAGCAGAAACTATACTGTGAGTAAAGCTAATGTAGTTTAGCACGACTCTCTCTTCGCTTTCCTAAGATTTCAGTCCGAGCATCAACCTTGAGGTTTGTTGTCTATTTGATAGACTTTTGTTGGCAATATAAAAGTAGGAATGATGGTAAATATTGCTTTGATTTTAATGCGCTAATTATTTGCCCATTAAGTTTCCTAAAGACTGTGCCAGTAGGCTAATTTCACGCTCCCTGCTCATGTCAAGACTCGCGAGTGTGAGAGCAGAGCTATTTTAAGAGCACCTCTGATTTTAACCTCAACTGCGAAAATAGCAATTGTAAACTTTGATTCATTTCCACAAATCAGTTCTTTTCAAGTAACCCTGCTGAAAGAAAACTGCATATACTGGTTAGGTATGTTTTGAAGCTGGGATGCTGGTATAAGCTGGTTTAAGCTGGTCCTTTGCCAGCCCATGACAGGCATAAACCAGCATCCCAGGCTTCAAAACATACCTAACCAGCGTATGCTGTTTTTTTCAGCAGGGAACTCATCTAAAACACTGATTCAGTGATTGGTTTGAGTCATCATTTGGCATTTTACATATCATACATTTCATATCATCATTTGTTATTAGAGTGAACTGTTATGCCTCGAGACTGTCTGGAAGCACTGTGGTTACTAGGGATGTGTAATGAATCGTATTTTAATCGTGATCACGATTTCCACTTAGCATAATCGTTTGCAATATTTGCCTGTTGGTTAATTATGCTGAAAACTTTTCACTGCATGTTGTATTGGTAACAAGCCTTTACAACCTTTCATGATTACGGTTGCCAGATTTTAAGAGCCTGAATCCCCCCAATCATAAATCAATAAGTCAAAGACAAGACATCCTATTTTAAAGGGTTAGTTCACCCAAAAATGAAAATTCTGTCATTAATTACTTGCCCTCACATATTTCTAAGGCCATAAGACCTTTGTGTTCATCTTCGGAACACAAATTAAGATATTTTTGATGAGATCAGAGAACCATCAGACCCTCCATAGACAGCAATACAAATGAAATGATTTTAGAGAGTATCACAACACAATGTATACACATGCTTTAACGTATTTGACATAATTAGCCTTGTTTACATCCGGGTGAAAGCACGCACATGTACGTAATCTGTGGTTGTTTATGCCTAGAAGAAAGCGTACGCACGTGTTGTGATAATATCTAACATGGCGGAAGACGTAAGTCACGGGAGAAGAATGTTAGAGTAAATTATGTTATTTTTGTTTTCTTTGCACAAAAAAGTATTCTCGTAATGTCTCGTAAGTTGAGCCACTGATGTCACATGGACTGTTTTAATGATGTTTTTTACTACGTTTTTGAATGATATTGCTGTCTATGGAGGGTCTGATGGCTCTCTGATATCATCAAAAATATCTTAATTTGTGTTCCGAAGATGATCGAAGGTCCTACGGGTTTGGAACGACACGAGGGTGAGTAATTAATGACAGAATTTTCATTTTTGGGTGAACTAACCTTTAAAAGTCCACAATAAATTAATTTACATTTTATATACATAGTAAAATGTCTCCTTTAATGTTTCAAATACTTTTGTTAAACAATGTTTCATTCAGCACAACAGATAATTCTCAAAAAAAAATAAAAGAAACAACATACAAACAACTTATTCTGACCTGTACTTCAAATATATACACATACTACTTTTTATTATATTTTAAATGATTAAACTTTTTTTGCTGACAAATGGATAAAACCTAGTGGTTTAATGGTAAAGATTAAAATTCCAATGAATTCGATTTTCGTGGCAACACTGTCTATCACTAAATAGAGCCATTTAATTTTTTTATTTATTTTTCTTTTTTATATAATGCTATATAACCTACTGTTACACTGAATTATATTTTAGTGAGTGTCTTCTATAAATCATAATAAAAATGTATGACAGTCATTATTTTTTGCTCCAAAACAGCACTGGAAGGTAGGGGGAAAAAATTAAAGCTGTATTAAACTTTTATTGTTATGATGCTTGAAAACAATAGATATTCTGCCCAGTGGTTTACTTAATCCTCCCAACCTGGCAACCATGCATTTGTGCTCTCTCTACATTTCTGAAAAAGCACTGATGAGCTGAAAACACCAGCAAGCATAAGTTTATACATCTCCAATGAAATATTCTGCTCAAAATTGTTGTTTGCACCTAAATCTAAAAGCACACCATGCATCTTGATTTAAATGCCAGTTGTATAGTTGAGCAAAATAACCACGATCAATCGTTTAGCCAGTCTCAGGGCAGCCCTAATAGCGGGTCTATAAATAAACAAGCGTGTTACTTACCCAGCATGATAAGAGTGGTAGTCCCCTGCTCGTTTCCACTGGGGTAAGTGGCGTACTCGCAGATGTACCTGCCAGCATCCGCCATCCTCAGTTTGTCGATCCTAATGGAAGGGTTCTCCAGGGAGCCCTGAGTGAACGATACTCGGCCATCAAAATCTTTATTTGGGAAACTGGCTCCATATTGAGGGTGGAACACAGCAATGTTGTGCCTGTCACCCTCCACACGCTCAAACATCCACGAAACCTGTAAACCAGAAAGAAAGAAGGAATCAATCATCGCGGCATCGCTTTTAGCCACCTGCCTGGTGTTTCAACACTGGACTAAACCACATGGATAAAGGAAACACTGCACAACTACTGGGCCTGTGCTAAACTATCACTATAGCTTACATCTGTTCAACACCCACAGGTGTTTTACGAATTGCTAATATTCAGTTTTTTTTAATGTAAGCCCTGAATACTGTAGTTGAGAACTCTGTATATTTAAATGCCACCCAAGTACCTTTATCAAGCAGGCAGACAGATTCTATTGAAAACTGATCACTTAAAACCTGCTGATAACCTTGAAAGCATTGGTTTAGAAAGAATTGAAAAGTCTAATCAAAATCAGGTTTTGTGCTACAGCATATGCAATCATTTCAGCACAATTATATATATTTTAAAAGTATTTAAAAGTAAAACATAATATACAGTGGCAAAAATGATTCGAACACTAGCAAAAATGGTTTTAGTCAGCTATTTCTATTTTTTGCTGTAGTGTGTCGGTAGGAAATCAGTTTACATTTCCAAACACTCATTTTGCTATTAACTGTAATAATCCAGTGAGATATTTGTTTGCCCAAGAAGTCTGACAGCCGCCAGATCTGATCATCATCAAGTCTGTCTGGAATGACATGAAGAAACAGAACAAACTGACACAGACTAAATCCAGAAGAACTGTGGCAACGTCTCCAAGATGCTTCAAGAAACCTACCTGCAAAGCTTAAGTTAAATCATATATTTAAGTTTCATAGTTTCTCGAAAATCTTAAGTTAGCACAACTGTTTTCAACATTGATAATAGTAAGAAATGTTTCATATCAGAGAGATTTTTGAAGGATCATGTGACACTGAAGACTGGAGTAATGATGCTGAATATTCAGCAGTACAGGATCCAGTTATTTTAAATTGTAATATTTCACAACGGTTTCTACTGTATTTCTTAACTGCAGCTCTGATGACCATAAGAGACTTTTAAAAGTCTTACAACCCCAATGCTTTGAATATTTCATATACTACAAATATATTTATATACCAAAAAAGGGAATTTTTGAGAGTTGGAACAAATCAAGAAAACCTGGTCTCACCTGTGTGAGTTTGGTGCTTCCGCTGTTGGTGAACTCACAGCGCAGATTGACAGATCCATTTGGATACGCAGTGACCTCGGGTTCCACTCGAACGCGCTGACTCCACACCGCTGTGAAAGAGGGAAGAGGGAAACATTAGAACGGCCCGGTATCACAGCCTCCATCAAAATTTCTCAAATGAAATCCAGACATCAGGCTAATAAGAAACACGCCAAAGTGACTCGCGTTATATTCCCGGGCCTGAGCTTCCTCTGGGAAAAAGAGCAGTCTCAGACTGATTAGAGCACAGTGGCTTCATATCTATCGACTGAATGTGCAGACTGTCTCAGCATGAGACTTATCCTGCTTTGATTGCCCATAATTAAAGAAAAAAAACACAACTTTGAGCTCTCTCATCATCACAGCATCAATCTACATGATCACGGATATGGATCAGAGTTGGGTTGAACAAATACATCTGCATTAGAAGCATTATTAAAGTCAATATGAAACATTTTACTCCCACAATGCAACACATTCCGGAGGGAAACAGGATATTCAATGAAACAAGCAGGGTTGCACTTAATTTTATCTGTCAATATCTGATTGAATTTTTTTATTTGGAATAATATGCACTAATGAATTGATCATAATAAGACCAGGAACATGTATTGAAGCAGGTTTTTTTTAAAAAAACCTTTATAAAAAAAAAAAATAGTAATAAAGAAATAGTATAATAAACACATCAGGCTTTAGTATAATATTGCATAAAAAAATGCAATCTGGTGCATCTGCTCATAGTTATTGGCCCAAAGATTAAATTCTGATAGTTTGCAATTTAAATATTACATCTTTACATAGATCTTTATTACAGTACAGTAGACTACTTACATAAAATACAACTGTCACTATATATCTGCCAACAAATTGTTAGTAAGATGATTGTAATAATTATTTTCAATTATTTTAAGTTTCATGCAATGCAATGGTGATTGAGAGATGAACAAATAACAATCCACAAAAGCCTGATGATCATACTCACATTTTACTTGCACCAGTAAATGTTCATCTTGAAATATTACTAACAATATAAAAGTTATTATGTTTACCTCATAAAAATCAGTTAAGATTTCACAGCCAAACGATGATGATTTTACTGCATAAAACCATGACTATCTTTCTTCTTTTTTTTTTTTTGGGGAGTTGGGGGGAGAGATAAGAGTCATTTTGATCTCTATTATGTGTTCAAGACCTCATATTAGTATGAAAAGAATCGTAATTGTTTTTGATATAGGCTAATTAGTCTTAACTTTCTCAGCATCACCGCCGAACACATCTCTCAGCAAATAACAGATGGATTCCGCAAACTGAAAATTACATTACACACTTGACTTGGATGTAATTAAGTGCATAAATAATTAAAAATCATCCAAATAATGTTTACGCTGCCTTTAAAACTGTCTCTCGTCCTTGAACAAAACAGTCAAGTGATCGCTATATTATAACTGGAGGTTAAAGCCTATAAAAGAAAATAACTGCACATTTATTAGTGCTACATAAACAAACCTGTGATTCTATAAAGCGCAGTATCTGCCTCGCACTGATAATAAACTCAAACCGCATTGCGGTGCAAAATGGTGATGCTTTCAAAGAAATACTTCCGCTTTTGAAAACGGTTGACCTGGTTGCCATGATCCCAGACGGTGATCTTTGTGTCGGCACAGCATTGGCTTATGGAAGGCCGCAAAGTTTTTCAAAACTCGCCGGCTTTCTTTCTGCTTTCACGTTTTCTCACTCGGCCGTACACAAAGGCAGGAGTAAAATAAACAAGCCATGTTTTGGCTCAACTACTCCGACTCCGGTGAGCTCCTGCGGAGACAGAAGCGAGAGACCTCCAGCTCAGAGCTCCAGGAGTCAAAGGCCAGCGAGCAGCATGAGAGCTGCTCCATATATACTGATGGAATAAGGAATGGCTTAGTGCTCAAAACACACACACGAAACAGCTGCTTTCGACAAGCTACAGATACATCAGCGTGCTCAAACACTCCAAACACAGACCTCAAATTGCATGCACCCCGGAGAGGATTAAATCCATCAAATGCAGGGTTGCGGCCACATAAAATCATACATAAACAGAGCTTGATTCGGTTATACAAACGCAAAAGCATTGTCCTCTCATGCTGCAGACCCCATTGAAAAGATCCAACTCGGTTTATGTTCCACAAAGGCATTAAATCGATTTGACCTCAGGATGGCAAACCTATAAATCAGATCTGTTAGGTAACACCGACTGAAAAGTATACGACACACTGTAGAGGATGCCAAATACTTGTACTGCACTGTAATGTGTCTGTATTAAAAGTACCAGAGGTTCTATGGCGCTAGCTTGATTTCAGTGCATGATTGCGTCTTAAGAACTTAAGATTGCATCAAAAGAGATGCTATAGATCATTTACTTGAACTGCCAGAATACATAAAGTTTTCCATTTATAGTTTCATTTACATGTCAAAGGTGTTTTGGATGCCTGAAGATGCAAACGGATTTCAAAGTGCAAGTTTTCGAAAACAACAGAGTCTCAATTTGAACAAAAAAAAAACAAACTTGCAAATTTGTGAATCAAAAATGCGAAAGTGTGTCTATAGGAATGCACAAGTTTCTTTATGAAGTGACATCAACTACTGGCCTGGTGTGAATAATACAGCATTTTGTGGATCTGTGTGAACAGGGAATCGTTTTGACAACAGTGTCATGTGTAACTTTTCCAAGATGCAAAAGGTAAAACTCATTTTTTAGGTACAAACTTATCTTTAGTTAGGCTGTCAACACTTATCAAAAGCAAACACAGTGCAACAGTTCTTGCTGGGCCACTTGAAGGTAGCTAAATTGATATGTTTACAGCTAGCTCAATTACCTGAATAATACCACATGTGGTTTAAAGGCAGAGATTCATCTATGTACGCCCCATTAAGCATTTTAATGATGTTTATATCTGCCACAATAATGCAAGAAGGTATGGTAGCCGAAAAAACAAACTTCACATAAAGACAAACAGCAGCTACACAAGCAACATTCATGCTAATATCTATCACAGCACCAAGTGTCACATGTTTGCAAATTCCCCGGTGCACAAAATCAAGCTTACACAGCTTTAAAAAAAAAGAGTTTCAGGTAAAAATATGCACACCACTCATAATGCTACGAAAGAATTCATATACATATTATATATATATATATGGGTGTGTCCCCTATGGTGTGAAATAGCAAAAATAGCCCCCCCCCCCCCCCTAAAAACTTAATATACAAATAATACGAGGAAAATATATCTTCATTCTTAGAGTTACAAATACAGCAGCACTGCACCATTGATATGTCAGCTACCCATATTCAGTTAGAAAATGGCTATTTTAAACTGCAATATATTTCACAATAATGACGCTTTGACTGTATTTTTGATCACATAAATGCAGCTTTGGTGAGTAGAAGACTAGAGACTAATTTACTACTACTCTCATATACATTCATTTCCATCCTAATAAACCTCTCTGTCAAGAGCTATTTGTATTTGACAAACAATCCTCAACTACTTTTGATCTCCAATTAACGTGTCAATCACGCAAGGATGGAGGTATTTGAACACGAGCACATATCACTGTGTGCTCAGTGCATGTCCGTATCCAGGGCTCTAATGTCAGGAAGTGTGTGTTTTCATTATACGAGGAACTGCGTGTGACTCAATGTAGCAGAATTCCCCCTGAAGGTACACAATGGCCTGTCAGACCAGCTCGGCGGAATAAGAAACAGAAACACAATGCATTTATTCACTCACCTCGCTCTCCTTACCTCCCTCTCTCTGCTTCGCTCCTCTTTTGTTTCCTTCTATCTTAGGCTCATAACTCTATTTCCCTCTCCCTCCGTACACATCAACAAATGAGTCATAGGGTGGAATGTAGTTGTACAATGTTTTAGTCATTCGTTTTTCACGGGGGTCAGTGAAAGAACGCCACGGATTTCAGAAAGAAAGAAAGGAGGAGAAAAGGAGAACAATACAGTGAAGACCGAACATGGATCAACTCTCGGTCTCATTTGCATGCATACCCAGCATGCTCTACAGCCTCCCTTTGTGTTCAAGTGTTTCTGTTCATATTCCTGTACTGATCTACTATTTGCGCTGGTTTTAATACCTCTGAAACAGTCGGGCGTCTGCGTGCTGCTGATACGCTTTACTTAAGGATGACAAATGAACCAAAGCAGGCCCGCAACAGGCTCTTAAATAAAACACAAACACATTTAAGGGGCACAAGCAATTTCGCAAAAGCCCATAAGCTTGCTTTATGTACTCAATGCAAAGCTCATCTGTGCTTATGAAGAATAACGTGTAATATTGACCTCAGAGTCATTAATATATTCATATATATATGCACCGCGGGGATGATTTAGCTGCAGGGCACCACCTAACTAGCATAAATGTTTAATGATAGATATACATTTAAGTTTAAAGGAAAATTTTGCCTTTGTGTCACTATTTGCACACCCTCAAGACATTACGTATAACTATCTTAGCTCCATGGGGGTTTTAAACAATAGCATTGTAATTACATCAAACAAAAAGAGAAACCAACGAGAATTGAAGCTTTTAACCTCAAAAAGCACCATTATTAATATTGTAAATCTAGCAAGGTTTTTTAATATATATGTTTTATATAATACATTTTTATAGCACTACTGGTGTGATGTCATTTGAAATGGAATGAGGCAAAGTTCATTTTGGGTAGAAACTAAATTTTGCTTTTATGGAAATCAATGTCTACCGTCAGCTTTTTGGTTCCAGCGTTCTTCAAAATATGTTCTTTTGTGTTTAACAGGAGAAATATATATTTGTGTAGCTTCTTCTCACCACTATAGAGTTTTCTATGATGACTTCCACTTCTGAGAACCAAGGAAACGTGAAAAAGATTAATTTGAAGTTTTCTGAAGCCATAGGAAATCTACACAATAATGGGAAATGGACTGGTTCACAAGTTCACGAAAGATGTCGCAACGTCCAGTTAGTAAACAAATAGTTCTCTCAATGCTGGTCTTTTCAATGGATCATTTTTTCCTGCTATGAAAGATGTGTTCATGAATCAGACTAAGCCACTTCTTGAGTTCGCTGATTAAATGATCCAGTCACAGAAGTTAACGGCTCACTGGATATGAAGATTGTCAGTGATTACTCGCATACATTTCTATCCGTTCTTCTTACAAAGCTACTGCATCACTTCAATGATTTGGAATACAGTGCATGAGCAGTATGGACTACCACACTTTTATGGCACATTTTAGAAGCCTCGGTGTCCACTGAAGTGACCGGTACAATCTGCTAAATTTCTCCTTCTGAGTTCCACACAAGGAAGTCAAGTACTCTTTTTTTTTTTTTTACATTTGGAAAAACGCACATATTGGAGGTTTGAGCTAACTAAACAATAATTGGATTGTCCTTTTCAGCATGCTGTATTTCACATCGCTTTTTGTGCTTAGAGAAATATTACCTTGTTTTCATTGACAACAGAAATCATTTAACTGACAAGGACAGAACACACATTCAAGAACGCGCCTGTTTTCAAATACCTCTTTCATTATAATCATTTTTATCTACTCTCAGCCTCAGATTTTTCTTTCTCAGATGTCCTTCTCACACTAACAGTCGCGTGACGCTCAAGTCAGGTGCTTTACTAACCACAGATGACAAACTAACCACAAGGAAAAAATCGTTTACCAAATTTTCACTAGCTTGCTGTATGCAGTTAATGAAAAGCTCAGAGACGTTATTTGTAAAACAACATAATATCCAACTTACCATAATATGCTAATAATGTACACAATAATACGTTAATGACAAAGGATGAGTATTAAGACTGTCCTGCAATGTTTTGCACATTAAATAACTGCTTAAAATGTCTTTACAGTACATTTAGGCACACTATTAAGATAAGTAAATGAGTTGCATTACATTGCAATGCAATTTCAATAATAAACGGTGCCTTATGAACGTATCCATATCCTTTAATTTTTTTCAAGTTATGTTGCTACATTGTTTGTATGTTACCTTAAATTATTTTCCCCACATCAATCGACACTCCATACACACACATATAAAGAAAACAAGTAGATAGAATAGAAAAAGAATATAGAAAGCTAGTGTTTTTTGTTCATTTAAAGAAAACAGAGAGAATGCAAATGATAGAAGGTGAAGTGTTATATATATATAGACAGATGTGCTTTTAGCGATTTCTTGACAATGGCTATAAGGACTTGGATTGAATTGGGAAGGTCATCATACACACACACATACATACACACACAAATAACAAACTGCATCAACAATATAATCTTTCTTAGTTTAAAAAGAGAACAGAGAAAGCCTTCTGTATCTTTTGTTGATGTCAAAAGCACTGATTTACCACACAACAACAAATACCACTCAAGGGCTTGACTTTTCAGTCTGCTGTGTAACAAAATATCCTCACATCAACAACTGATCCACGTTCCTCTCAGCCAGCCACAATTGTTTTCCTACCAGACGTCCTTCTCTGTATCTACACATCACGTGAGGCCGCGTGCGAGACAGGGACGCGCCGACTTCAGCTTCTGAGGGTCAAGCCGGGCGGCTTTCCTAAGGAAGGTCAATCGTCATAGAGAAGTACTCGTCAGCCCTTGAGCCCGTTCCATGCGTATATGTGTGAAAACCTCAAAGACGTTAACAGAGGCGTAGAACCGCGGAGGCCAACTAGATATTAATTAGCAAGAACGCGGCACAAGGGCATGCGGCGCGCTTTTAGAATTTCACAAGGGTGTGTTTTTCCCGCCGACAGAGTGACCGTTATGAGTTTGAATCTCTGACGAAGCCTCTCAGTTATTTAAATAAGAGATTCCTTAAAAGGGTACGCAGTAATTTTCTTCTCATTAAAAGTTTCACAGAAAGTACTTTTGAAAAACATGATTAATGACTAATACACAAGTTCAATCCCAATAACCCCGATACTGGCCTTATTTGCTTGTGAAAAAAATCATGGCTAATAGATAATCTACAACGTACATTACAGTTCAAAAGTGTCTTGTTTCAAACTTTTGAACAACATTGTAATTATTGGGATGCATCATTCATATCATTAGCATGAAACTACTCTACCAACACAATATAAACCAAAAATACTGCATGCACCTCAAATAATTACCCTTTAACAATATTTATATTCTAGATCGCATTAAACAAAACATAAAACCAGCATCCAGACTGTGTGGCTGCAGCAAGAACTTAATTTTAAAAGCCTCCACATTTAGAGCCGTCACATTTAAAATCATTTTATGCAATCAGATAGCATTTAAACGCATTAAAAATGCATTTACTTGCACTGTATAAAATAAACACACACAAAAGTGTACAAAAAGCTAAAGGCCAAATGAAAACGTGCTTACACAAACACTCTTGCATAAAGCAAAAACCACCAATGAGCTGTAACAATGTAGTTAAAAATGCAATAGATTCCAGACAAACCTATGGCATTTTTGGGAATACAAAACAGCGCTTTAGAAAGGAAATGAAAAATAATGACTGGATCCTGTACTGTCAGTCGCCTACGTGTACAGTATGTGAGGCGTTTTACTTTTCAACATTTCTCTGGTAAGTCATACGCTTTAATCTCGGGATGGCCCGGAGGTGGAAAAGGTCACTGTGCAAGCAGAGGGGAAGAGGGCACGGGGTGAAGAAAAAGAGGAGCTAACTTACACCACTCCAGTTTGAAGGCAGGCTGTGATGGGAAAGCAGTGAGTAGAGCTTATTATAACCCGGGTGTGAAAACGCACGGGTACCCACTCGTGAACCGGACGACCCCAGCGTTCCCTGCAGACGTGCTGATGCTATCTATGCCATAATAAAGAAGACCTTGATCACCGCGCACACACCTCCACCTCTCTGAATCCATTAGTTGCGCCGTTTGTGTGATTGGAGCAAAATGGCCACAGAGAGGAATTATGTAAAGGTGGCCCAGGTTCACCTCTCTCTCTACATGTCTACGCTCCTTGTTTTGCCCTCCCTGATACCTTTCTTTTTATTTCGGCCATCCTTCACAGCTCTGAAGCTCTCACTGTGTTGAATGTGAAATGGTGAAACATTCCTTCTAACGGCTCACCCTCCCTCCCTCGGCTGTCTCTCACTACCTAGTAATCTTCTATCCTTTATAAACCCACTCTGTTTCTGCGTCTCTCACTCACACACCCCCTGTCAAACGTACGCCTGGGGACACACCCTCATCCAGACATAAAACACTAGTTCGAAGTGTGCACACACAGCCTAAAGCAGTCCGCCTCACCCCAGACATCAAGCAGATCTTTTCTCCTTCTTGATCACATCTCCTGCATCTTTATTTTCCTCCCTCCCGTCCTCTTTTTCAAGGTGACCTTGTGTCTTCCTCTCAAGCATCCCTCCATATTTCTCCGTCTTTCATCTCTGTCGTTTCCTCTATTCATGCCTGTCTACCTGCATCTCTGTCCTGCATCTCAATTTTTCGATTCTTTTCACTTTCACTTCACTTTCATTTCACTTTAGGGTTCATTCTTTTATCTTTTGTTAGCTTTGCTCCTTTCATCCTCAGCCTGGCTAGCCCCTCTCTTTAAAACAGGAAGTGCGCCATTAGGCCTCCATATGGCTAAGTGACACGTGGTTCTCCCGGCCACTCTCATCTCCTCCTCCCTTGAAATCTAGCTTTTCTAGCCTTCGACTCGGTTCCAAAACCTAGTTAGTCACCTATCCGTCTACTGCCTACTTAGGAAATTACTTTCGTACAGTAAGTGACCTCCTTCATAACCCACAAGAGCGCAGAATACTCACAATTGATTCCAATAAAGAGCAACAGTAAGGTGCCTGAAGTAAAATCCTATTGTTTTTTTGTTTTTTTTCCATTGGGGAATTTTTTTTAAACAATTACTTATAAAACACTGAACCTGACTCACTGTGAGCCATGAGGTTGTTGTTAAAGAGGTCATCGGATGCCCATTTTCCCTAAGTTGATGTGATTCTTTAGGGTCTTAATGAAAAGTCTACAACATACTTTGGTTCACATTTTCTCAATGGCAGTGTTAAAATACCTTTCTTACCCTGTCAAAATCAGCTGTGTTTTCATCAAGCCATTCTAGTCCATGTTGCTTTAAATGCTATTGAGCTCTGCTGACCCCGCCCCTCTCTTCAGTGGAGTGACCAGCAGACTGTAAACTCTAGTTGTGAAACTGGCTAACTAGCATGTTCTTAAGAAAGGTGATTTCCAAAGTTTAATAAAAATCTCACTTCTACTCTAGATGAAGCTGGATCTTGAATGATTTGATTGGGATGCATTCCCTTCGAAATGAAAGTAATGTTAATCCTCTGCATCTTCAGCGGTTCAGATGTCGGGAGTAAATGACGACTGCTATACTAATTATTAGTAGTCGCTTAACCTGAGACTATCTTGTTCAAATTTTACATCCGATGACCCCCATTGACCCCTTTAACGCTAAATGCTTTTGTTAAAGCCATTAAGCCACATTTTTTAAACAATAGTGTTTAACAGTGGCATTACTGGAGAAAAACTACATTACCCATGTTTTGGGTACACACAATTTCCTCAAATCCATATGATCTTAAACTACTAAATTTTTTGTGTGTAATGATGTTTCTATATTCAAAAATCAGCATATTTAAAGCAGTTGTTTTACATCCATTGCATGTTTTTAATTAAACTGTCATTCACAATGCATTGTGGTATCATAGTTCTTTCCCTCTTGAAAACATTTGCACACAGTCTTGTAACTTTGCATTTTTATCTGATTTCATAATGTTCGTAATGGCATGATTCAGCTCATATCTATTTGGTTTGGTTCAAGTAGCATGAAATGTTAATAGATTAAACCGCTTGAATGAGATGTGTACAGTCAACATTCCTCTGAAGTCGTCCACTATGAGTTTCATTTAGCTTGTCGCATTGTATACCAGGATTGCTTGATCTTTGAAGGACACCCATGACAAATAAACACCTTAAACCTGTCTAATTTAGTCTTAAAAAGGTTTGAGATGGTCTTCTAGTTGGGCCAAACTTATGTGTAGCTGGACAACCAAAACAAAGTGTCCAAACCCTTCTAAAATCAGCCAAGAAACCAGTTTGGCCAGGCTGGAAGACCAACTAAGACCACTCAAGGTTGGTTTAAAATGTTTTTCATCAGAGACATGAGACACTGATTTTGTTTTTGGGCCAAAAGGCGGTGTCTTAGAAGGCAAAGCTATTGCCCTCATGACTGGAGCATAACTACGATGCCTTCGAATACTCCGCTCACTAGGTTTTCCTCTTGCATTCCCACTGGAACATCAACAAGCATCATATGCACGCAGCACTTACAGTAATATCAGATTTATTTTCTATAAACCGCTTCATGCATACGTTTTTGTATTCACGCCAACTGACTTCCCACTGCGCATTTGTGTGAATAATCTAAAGTGTGTGTTTAGTTTTGAGGGGTTATGTGTTTGTCTACTGGAAGTGTCTGGGGTGCACTAGATTATGGCTGTTTTTGTGCGTGTATGTGTGCGATAGGCACTGCATTTTGCCATCCCCCCCGAGGACCGCCAAACAGCAGCAACAGCAGTCACGGCCCCATCTTTTTTCCCCAGGAGATGGTGTTTGTGTGTGTCTGTCTGTGTGTATGTGTCTGTCTGTCTGTGTGCACATGTGCGGCAGGGGCCCATTTCTTCATCCCCCGGCGAGAGCGCCTGAAATGGAGACAAAAAGCCCTCCTGCCTTTATTACTACATGATAAATGCTCCTCTCATATAGAGACGTATATGTACTCATGCTGCACACAAAAACACACTCACACACACACGTACTGTATACAAACCCTGGATGTGGTCTTTACACTCACACCACATGAATTATTTCCCATAATCCTCACGCACAGATTCTTTTCTGCGAGATTGCATGCATTCGACCCCTTTTTACACATTCTCACGGCTGTTTTCAGCATAAGAAGCAAGGGCTAGCCGAGCAACCCTATTCTACATGTGAGCCATGTATTATTGATATGACTGTTTGAAAGAGGGGGAGGCACTCCTCTCATTAAATTATTGACAGGCAACATTTATGCTGCCAGCACCTGACCCGAGGAGGAGGAGGAGAAAGTGATGAGCAGGGAGGGAGGGAGGAGGAGAGAATGTAAAACAGACTTAGAGAAGACAACAACGCCTGTTTTCAGAACCAGTAAGATTCTTTATACACAATATAATTTATTTTTATATCAACAGGGTCCAAAATGAACAAATGCCAAATACCCACTGAGAGTAGAAACTGGCTTTGCCAAAATTAAATGTACTTGCCAGTTGGCTGATTTAACTTTATTTGGAACTGCAAGATGCTACATGGTTTAAATAGAATTGTTTAAAAAAAAATTATAATGACTTTCTTACTCTGATGTAAGATGTGCACAGTTAAAGCAAAATCTACAAAATCCAGGCCAACTATGAAAAACCTATAAAACTGATCACAAATGCACACACAAACAGTCTTGCGAAAGTATTCATACCCCTTCATATTATATATATATA
>JAUMHE010000072.1:17561239-17573945 GCA_032359235.1 Enteromius mattozi
TTTTTGGAACCGAAAGTTGAGGTTATCCACTAACTTACCCGGGTATGTCACATAACCTGCTTTCTGGAATACACCCCTGTAGGAGTTTCTTATGTTGAACACAAAAGTTGTTACTCATTGACTTCAATAGTATTTTTGCCCTATGGAAGTCAATGGCTACTGGCAACTTAAAGTTTGAAACAACTTAAAGGTTAGTATGCTTGTGTTTACACTGGCACAAAAAAACAAAACAGATTTTTTGCTCTCATCTGACACAAAGTAAATGTAAACAGGCGATGCAAATAATACGTTCAAAAGATCAGATCTATGCATTAAGGCTTATAGTGTAAACACAGCCTACACGACAACTTTCATTTCTGAGTGAACTATGCGTTTGTTTAAAGTAAAAGTAGTTTATAAATGTTATACACCTTCATAAATGTGGCCTTTTATTTCATTGATATTATATTACCTGCAAGTACAGCATTTTTAATACCTGATTTAAATATACTTCAAATTTTGTCTAAGTGCAGTTCAATATAATTAAGCACACTTTTCTCCTCTTTCAAGTAAATTAAATATGAAAAAGCATAAAACGGTCATTATCTGCTGCGTTATGAACAAAAATGGAATGCAACTGCATCAAAATCCAAAACTGACATGTATTAATATTGCCATGAAATCTATGTGCTAAATTAATCAACATGAATTGGAAGTGACATTTTTGCTTTGAAATCCAGCTTCGCCTTTTGTATTCACATTTTCAATACCGCCGTTCCAAGAAATGAGTTCTTATCCAGGCTGAGGAGGGCTTACATGTTCAACGTCCTCCTTATGATTCGGACCACGCTTTCTAACGAAGCAGGAATTAACCTCTGTCATCTGACTTACAGTCGATTTCCTTTGGCTCCTCTCTCTTTCTATCTATCTATCTATCACCGTTCTGGGAAATGGTGCCGGATTTGACACTCGCCAATGTGAGAAAGTGAGACAGAGAAATGGGAACGAGTGTGCCTGAGAATAGACTCAGCTATGACAGTACGGCTAAACTTTGAAAACTTACTTCTGTGCTTCGGAAACTCTGGGCCCAGTCTCCGGATCCAAGAGCAGTCACCTGTTCAGCGTCAATGCGGCTGACACTCAACCCACCGAGAGGTTTCACGTGACAGACAGATAGCTATCGGATGGAAGAAACGGGGAAAATGAGAGTGCCAATCTTTTGAGACCCCTCACATGGGACTGGAAATGAGAAACGAGATTAAACGGAGCAAAATGGAGACGTTGTCCTCAGGAGAGGCATTTAAGACTTCCTGTAGTCGTGTTTTGCAGACGTACTTTGTGGTTTTCCTCCATCCGAATTAAAATATATCTGTTTTTCTTACACAACCTAGTAAAAATGAAGCATTTTACCTGCTGTTTGTCAGGCTAACTCAGGCAGGCGTCCTCTGAGAGATCCAGTCACATTCAAACAGGAATGTCTGTGATTTCTTGTACATTATTATTACGGTGTCAAATACAACGACCGAAGCTAAATTTCTTGTTCCGCTGCCCAATGAACACTCATTACAGATTCATTATGGAGCTTTTCACCAACTTTCTGGGTAAAATAACAGTTGGCGTTGAAGATCTTTATAAAAGGATGCCATATGAACTCAGGGATCCTCAAATCTGCCTCGAGAGATCCACTTTAGCTCCAACCCTGATCAAACTGGGTGAACTAACCCTTTAAAATGTCACATATATACAGAAAATTATCTGAACAACTGGTCTGATCAGGCTCTCAAAAACACTTCACGTTGAGGCAGGCTAATAATCAGTCTTAAATCACAGTCGTAATACTACATATAGAAATGTTTATTTCAATGGGCTTCATGATGCTCAGAGTCATGACCTTTGACAATACTTACACCCAGAAAATAAAAATCCCATTTCAGTAAAAACTACAGAGAGCCAAGTCCCATCTGAATCAGTTCATGAGCCATCCGCTGTTAATCATCATAACTCCAACTCCATTTGGAAAACTAATCTCTTTCGGAAAGCGCATATGTGATCAGATTTGCAAAGATACCAAAATTTCAATTTGAACTAATTGAAAACATTTAAAAAAAAAATAAAAAAAAAAAAAAAAAAAAAAAACAAATTCCAAGCACAAATTATCTGTTCTACCAGAGTTTTATGCAGATTTTTATAGCCTTGCACTATCGTCTGTCAGAAGAAAAAAAAAAAAGTTATACCACCCTGCATCTGCAACGTAACGGAGAACTCCTGAACAATAAATGAGCAAAACCTCTGAGCAAAAGTATTTTCTTATTGGCCTCTGCATGTATGCCTATACATTTTTTATATTTGCAAGCACGTAGGTGTGCCTGGAAGTGGACAAAGCGTTACTGAAAAAAATGTTCCTGCGTGTTTGTGGAGAGTGTGTTGCCATGCCTGGATATCTTTCAGTACTAGTCTCGGTATTCAGACAAGTGTGATTCTGTAATTCTACAGTCTGCAGACCCCCGTCTGTTCCCACTCAGTTACTAAAACCTTTTTCATACATTTCCATTGCTACAAAGAGCTGAACAAACTGCCAGTGGTATACAACCGCCAAGTCAGCTGGAATTAAAAAGCAGACACACACACACAGACAGAAGGACTAGGCCATCACAGTCAGCCGCTCACATAAACATTTATGAAATTTCCCCACGGAAGTCATTTTCCATAACACCATGACTGGAGGTCCGTGGAATCCTCAAGAAGCATTAGCCTTTCACCCTTCAACTCAGAGCTTCGGATGGCAGCAAAATCTCTCCGGGGTTTAAGTCTGCGGCTTGAGACATGCCTGTCATCTCAATTCACCGAACCCAACTTAAAAATCACACAGGAGATCAAACTTTTATTTATTTATTTGGCTTTGTTTACTCCCAAAGTCTTCTGGTTGGAAGCCATTCTCTATTACTCTGCTTATATCAACCGAGGGACTCAAAATATTCATCTGCTGCATCTGAATTGCTTACACGGTCATTTCTTTACCTCTTTTCAAGTCAACATGAAGTCAAAACTGACGTGAATAACTTATTACACGCTCAAGGTCTTGCAGACAACAATTTTTCTGTGAATGTTATTCTGAGGAAAAACACACGTTTGTCTTTCATCAGATTGTGACAACTTGCACAATGCAATCAATTATTATGGTTTTTCTTAAATATTGTTTTATTCAGAAACCGGTCTCATTATGGAAGTAAAATGGGTTGAGAATGAACTTCAGCCGTTTTAAATCAAAAATGTTATTCATTTCCTTGCAAACTGATCACAAAGGCCCAAATAAATGTTCTGCAAGAATAACAAGGGGCTTAAAATATTAAAAAGAGAGCAAAAAAAAAAAAAAAAAAACGACTCGACTACAATGCTTACATGGTCATTTCACCACTTTTTTTGTTTTTAACATCAAACTGCTTTTAACTTGAAGTCAAAATTGACAAGTTACTTTTCTGAAGTGCACTCAAGGTCTTGTTAACAATTCATCTGTGAATGTTATTCTCAAGAAAAACATGTTTGGGCTTCACAGAATTCAGGCAACATGCACGATCCAATCCATTCCTACCTTTTTTCTAATTAAATTGTTTTATTCAGAAACATCACAATATGGAAGTAAAATGGATCACCAGGCCAAAACACTGAGTTCATTTTATTTTTTTTAAATTAGCAAAGAAAAGAAAAACAAAACAACGACCTCTACTGCATCTAAATTGATTATATTGTAATATTCAAACTGCTCTTTGAAATCAAAACTGATATAATTTACTTTAATAAACAGCGATGATCTCATTTGTTTGTCTATATAATCTTCCATCAAATTAAAAACTCGCACAATCCAATCAATTCCCAACATGTTATTTCTTGTGAAATGTCATTTAATTCAGAAACATGTCACACAGCACAAGTAAAATGGGTTGAAAAAGCACTTGTTGGCTTTATAAAAAAACAAACAAACAAACAAAAAAAAAAACCTTTTCACCAATAACAAACATTCCATTTAAGATTCCAAGGCTATTATTCAATTCCCTGCAAACTGATCTCAAACACCCAAATTATCATTCCACAAATATTAAAAATGAAGCATTAAAAGATGCTTTTATGGTCATTTAAGCAAAACATGAAATCCATGTAACCATGTAAAGAGTCACTAACAACAGTCACAGCATGTTATTCTGAGGAAAACTCTTCATAATCTTTCAACAAATTGAGACAACTTGCACAATCCAATCAATTCCTACATTTTCCCCATTAAATGTGGTTTTATTCAGAACTGTTGCAAAAGATATTACTTTAAAAAAAAAAAATTAAAAAAAAAAGAGAGAGAGAGCTTTAAAACAGAAACATTCCAGTACTGTTCCTCACAAAATGGATCACAAGGCCTAAATCACCGTAATGCAGGCAAGGTTTAATTACAAATTGCAAATGACATGGTCTTCAAATTCATCTCTCAGATAAAAAGCAGAAGATGAGAAAATGAGATCCTGTAAGCCTTTTTTAGATGACACAAATTTATTGTCGGTAATGAGGTTAACTCCACTGTAAATTACAGAGGTCTGCGAAGGTGGAAGCGCGCTTTCTATTAAAAAGGTAGATTAAGCACATACAGATATAACCACACATTTGCCGGCACAATTAAAAGCACAGTGTTAACGGCACGGGGCTAAGAAAGTCAATCAAGCAGCAAGCTTCTGAAGAAGATCAGACGGTAATTAAGGCAATTTCAACTCCTCCCTCAAGAGGATCTCAATGAATCAGCGTAGATTTGCACTGGCTCAGGCAAACGCTGTTAATGTGTAATGCCCATCACCGATGCTTCTGATGAAAGCTCACCTGCATGTATGGACACGTTAAACGAACCAAAGTCCGATTTCAATATGCACTCATGAATTTCTCATCAACTCTTCCAAGATCAAATTACCTTGGGTAGTCCATGCGATGCGCATTCATTTTATAGCTCTACACTCAATTATTCAGATGTTTCTCCTAGAATTCCTACGAGCAATAAAAACAAACAGAAATGAGATGGTTCTACTTACATGAAACATAAATGAGAACTCCATTAAGTCATCTGAGCTATGAAATGACTTTATGTGCTTCTTCTGCTTAATCCACCACCAATCCATCTGACAGATGAAAGGACAGCTAACCTGAATTTTAAGACAAGTTAAGCCGCAAAGAACTAGATTTGCATTTTCCCCAAGGAAAAAAAAAAAATAAAAAAAATAGCACTTGCACAGCAACAATCGAAAGTGGCAATGTTTGAAGCAAGTCTAGATTCTAGTTTTTCCTGTGCACATATGCCACAACAGAGTTAGTTTAGAGTCCACATTTGTTTGTTTTTTGTCAAGCATGCAAGTCAAAATATGCTAAGGGGATATTAACAGTAAGAAATCTTTTATTAAAAAATTAAACCACATTTTATGAAACTGTAGAAATTGCCTTAATCTTTTGCACAACCAAGATGGTGAACTATGTTTTATAAAAAAAAAACACCCGTCAAGGTATGTTACGGTCTCTGACATGTTAAAGCCACTCAGGCCATCATTTTCACTAAACACCCTTTAGTGTGGTTTTTACAGAAAATGCATATACTCCCTTAGGAACTTAAGAGGGAAAGAAATCAGGAAAGGCCCTCGAGTCTTAATCTTTTGAACAGGCAAAATCTACATTGTATTTATTAAAAAAAAGAAAAGAAAAAAAAAAAAACACCCATCAATGTATGTATTATGTATGTTACGGTCTCTGACAGACGGCATGTTGAAGCCACTCAGGCCATCATTTTCTCATTTTTTCAGAAAGCAATGATGTAGTCAATACACCCTTTAGTGTGGGTTTCACAGGAAATTCATGTTCTTCCTTGACCTCTGCTTCTTGTAAATGTATTGTGTACATTATTTTTTGAAAGATAGAATGTTACTTTTAATTTGAACAGGAACTGAAGAGGGAAAGAGATCAGGAAAGGTCACCGAGTCATGATTCAATGCAAAATATTACATTCAGTACCACTATGAGTTGATTTATTTTCAACCAAGTTCAGTTTTTTCCCAGGGAATGAGTGATTTTGATGCACAAAATAGTCTTTCGTCTCTCATAACAAAAATCTTTTTAAACCCATGAAAATGCAGATCCTGTTGTAAACAAGAGAAAAATCACTTTTTAAAACTGCTGTTGCATTATTACCCCACAGCAGCTTTTCACTCATATTTGAGAATCAATACAACACAGCACTGTTTCTGCAGTAAATTAAATTCTAAAACAGATTCAATATAAGAAAACTCCACAGTCAAAAAATGTAATATGCAAATAGATGTTACAAATTGCTATTCAATATGAAAATCAATGTTGTCATTTACACTGTAAATTAAAGTCATTGAGATTTTAATCGTAAAGTTAAACTTTAAAAGACCATTTTACAAAATCCAAAACTGGTGCACTTAATACTGTGTCCCGACCAACTATTTCTATAACTTATCATATCCCGCCAGGTTAGGATATAGCACGAGGCTGAAACCTATAAAAAAGGTTTTATGCTTCAACTAAAGGTCTAAAACAAACCCTAACCGAAACGCTTAAGGTAAATCAATGCTGCACAGCAGTGAGATGGCTGTTGCTCTTTGCTTAAAGGATTGATAAAGTTGAAGGCGTAGAAAGTTTTAAAGAGGGCGGAAAAACCCTTTGAATGAGCCCAGGGTCACAAAAGGCTGATCTCAGAGCCCACACAAAAAAACTCCCTCTCTGTAGCCTTCATTTTATCAGGCACAGTGGTGGGTGATAAGACGGCATGGCTGGCCTCCAGGAGTCCTCCGGCCTTCACTAACGGCACCGTATGACCACCTCAGCGCTGAGCGGCAGAGGAGGACAGAGAGTCAAAGAGACAGAGAGGATCTCTTACACGCCGAGAGACAAACAGATAAATCGGGAGACGGACGGAGACACAGAACAGATTTCCCATCTGTTCTGCAGCACACATCTGATTCCTCATTTACAACTGCAGCATATTTTTGTCAAGCGAGCAAGATTGCGCCCATCAAACAATTTTCACGTTTTGTACGCTCTAGAACTTCAGTCATTTCAAATGCATAAAACAGAACACAGAAATGGCTCGTAGACAGTTTGGCCTTAATGGTGTATGAACCATGTGAGACAGAGGTAAATCGAGGACAGGCGGGGGAACTTCTTTTTTTTTTGTCAACACACTCAGAGGTAAGCGCTCTCCTGCGCTCCACTCTACAGACACTCATAAACAATGGAAGTGGAAGAGATAGAGGGTCTTACAGGCGACCAATCACTAAAGCCACCAGAACAAAGGCTTGAGACGGAGCTCTGAATGCACAGTGGAAAAAAAGAAAAAAAAAGGAGGGGTGCGAGGAAAGGGCATTTATTCAAAGGCCAGCAATTTTAGTCCCTCTTGCATGCTTAACGTGGGTGAGTGTCAGAGGGGAAGACAGAGAGGTTTCTTCTGAAGGTGTGAGTTTCATTCTACACTCTCTTTTGGACAAAGCCAACTGAGGTCTTTTGTTCTTGGAAACCTGTTGGCACAGAAGCGTATTGTTCTGCGACAAGAAAAAAGGAAACTACATTATCACGTCTTTGTGCGGGACTTGCTCTTTGCAGCCGCTCTAACATTTGTGGCTTCTGACAGTAATGGAAGACCAAAGGGAGCCAATAAGGAAAGGATCTACTTCCATTTGTCGTGCTTCCCTGATCCCAAACTGAATTAAGCACTCGGCAATAATGTTTTAAACTCCCCTCAAAGACTCTAAAACAAGATGGATGCCATCAGATCCCCAATGAAAAGGGGTCTCCATGACAACTGCGAGAAACCTTCACCTCACCCCTGAAGATCCCCTCGGAGAACTAATACACAAACCTTTGACACGTACCAAAAAGATTAATGGGCTACCGAAAGACTTGTGCGCATGGTAATAACCCTCCGCTCATCCTGAGGTGTAAAACGCCTTATCCCATGAAGAAATTAATAGAGGCGAACCCCAGAGTGTGCCCACGCAAGTTTGAGCGGCACTGGGAACTTGGCATGACTAATTGTGGTGCCACGATTCATCCATCCAAAACTCATTTATCCAACGGCCAAGATGCTCGTCTTATTTCTTGTGAAATATGTGCACAGGGATCGCTCAGGATCAGGATTCATTTACAGCCACCCGGTGCCAGTATCATGTCACATTTTCCTGTCCATTCACCCAAAAAACTGATGTTTTATGTGACTGGCATGCAATAAAATGCTCAGATAAGTAGTTAACACAAGTATGCATGCATACTGGTCTGAAACTGGTTTGAAACCTCTCCAACCAGTTGCTAGTATCATGTCACGTTTTCCTGGACATTTACCTGAAAAGCTGATGTTTTATGCGACCAGCATGCAATAAAACGCTCAGATATGTAGTTAACACAAGTATGCATGCACACTGGTCTGAAACTGGTTTGACACCTCTCGGTTCACTTTTGAGGTGTGAACACTGTCCCAACAAGTGGATAAGCAGTATTGAAACAGCGAAAGTGAAAAAGAGTGACACATTAGGAAGAGTCTAAAAATTGCTCTGCATTTCTCGTTTACTTGTTTTGCATATAAGTGCTGTTCACACCAAGGAACAGAACTCTAAATTTAATAATTGCTTAAATTCTATGAAAATAGAAAAGCCCACACCCTAGCTATGATGACAACGACACAGAGGAATGATATCTTTGGAATCACTTCCAGAATGACATTTTTTAGCTGATGAATGATAAAAACACAGACAGCCAACGTTAAAGAGGTAGGCAACAAAATTGCAGGATGCTATGATCATAATCAGAACGTCATCTTCCATTGGTTTGGACAATAATGTAGTCATAATAGTTATTTTTTAGCTATTGTTCTTGATGTAAAGGGTCTTTAAAGCTATGTGTTTTTTTTGGCACAAATTAGTCTTCTGTATGTTGTTTATTGATGCTAGGCACAACTTTGTATGAAAATGTTTTTGGAATCATAGCCACAATCGTGAAAAACAATGCCATTAGTTGCATCAAGTACGCACTACATTGCCAAAACATGTAACCTGAGTCCTTATATGTGTGCAGAGCTTCAGTCCTGCAGTGTAGCCTCAGCTTACGCAGAACCACAGACATGTCTCTCCTTATCAGAGGAAAGCAGCCCCTCCGAGACGCCATCAAATCACTGTGATGTTTAAACCACCAGGGAAGAAACGTCCAGGACCATCAGCACTAGCAAGACTAGTGTGGCAAATAAGGGCAACAGTAACTTAAAATGCAATTTTATAACAGTGGTATCTCAAAATAGCAGAAGACTTGCATAAAATTCAGACATCATTGCATTTCTAGGAGTTTCAGTCAGCGTCACAGACCTGTCATAAAGCTCCAAGTGTTAACAACTAAACCCTGTTGCATTTCTCTCCTCCTATATATATATATATATTGTACAAAAGGTATAATAGATATAAAAGTTTCAAACTGTGAAGTAGGTGATGGAGTAAGACAATACAGTTACACCTGCTGCCTTCCAGCTTAAGAAAAAACTGATCACGACAGGCCACACCTTGCGTAACATGGCGTACGAGGCAAGGGATACGGGTTACGGTCAGTGGCTCTTATTAAGTTGACCAGGATAACCTAGATAAGCAGGTAAGCTGTAGAAATCGGCGCGCACAAGCGTAACGCACGTATGCAACTTGCGTCTCTACACACTTGGGACGGGCGACATCACGTTAAGCGCTCACTAAAGGCAAGCATCATGCAAATTACCTCCAGCTTTCAAAATAACAAAAGAGACCGAGTGGGCAGTAAAGAGATTAACATACAAGTTACTGTGTCACATTACCTTGGCTGGACAGAAGACACGCGCAGAGAATCAGGCAAGAGTTCATCATCGTAAAGTCGCTCATTCCGCTCTCGTCCGCGGGAGGTTAAACCAATCCTGGAAACTTTAGCATAAAATCTCTTTCACTTTGCGAAGCAAAACGTAGGCGGTGTGTCGAGGCTCGTCAGTTCGCAATCTCAGTCTACGGTCCGCTCCAACTGCTAGTAAAGCCCGGAGTGTGCACAGGTATGTTATTGTGCGGAACGCTGTCGAGTCCTCTGCCTGACGCGACTCGCTCACTTCTTCTGGTCTATCTGGAGCTCGAGAGCGCGACCGATGGAAATGGTCGTGATGTCATCGTCGCGTCACGCAGCGGTGGAAATGGAACGGCATTGAAGTTTAGAACTTGTGGATTGGGCGCACGCGATACGCTATTTACGCGTGAAGTCCGGATATTCCGGTTTTACGCGTTAAGGGAACTGTTTTGTGCGAGATTGTAATCGGCATGTGAAATAAACAAGGGATTTAGGCAAAATGCCCCGTGGTAAATTCCACCGGTTTGTACCTAACGTTTGATGCTCTGTGATACAGAACATTTTACATTAGGCTAAATAAGACTTACAATTACAGTTACATTACATGCCGCCTCAAAATAGTGAATATAGTACCTAATCTAAATTCTGATGACAGTAGCCGATATGTTTGATGGTGTAAAAAGTACAGCATTCTTAAGTTTTGCATCAGAACTGTGCCGATGTCTAATTAGATACACTATTTACGTGTGAAGTTCAGATAGCCTATCTCCAGCCCAAACCAATCGACAAATTCTAAACTTAAATGCAGTTCCTCAAAATAGTGAATATAGCAGTCTAAAATCAAATGAAAGTAGCCTACGTTTAATGACGTGTATTATTATTGTCACAAACCGCTTTAATATCTAATCAGATTTACTATTTCCGTGAATCAAATTGGATATTAAAGTATATTGAGAAAGTACGTTTGATGTTTCACTCAAAATTGTCACAGTAGACTTTCACGTCTATTTAGATGCGCTATATCAGTGAAACTTATTAGTTATTATAGCCTATCGCGACAGTGAACAACTGTATAATCTAACACAGAACAGCCCATTATGTAAAATACATCCTAGCAGAGCGTTTTCCTGCCATCGTTGTTCCAGTTGAGGATTTATTTCAATTAATTGCATCATATTAATGGCATAAATGGACGCCACACGGTTTATACGCGGTTCAAAAATCTGCCCTCATGGTAAATGCTTCTGAAATTCAATTCCGGGGAGCGACTATTATATTAAACAATAAACAAAAAGTTAATTTCCCACGCTGGCGAAATTGTCAGACAGTATAAATCAGAGGACTTGGCTTTTTGCATGTCCTGCTCGTATTTCTGATTCTGAACTTGTACACTAATCTATCTTCACTGCATTTTGCCCGACTTGCTTCATACTTACACGGATGCCCATAACTGCAGTTGATCGACTGTCAAAACAATGCTATTTATTCAAATAAGGGAGGTATGAAGGACAGGGTCGATGAATTCAGAGCTCTTCTCCTCTGGGAACGGCCTGCATACTAATCAGTGACCTCGCTCTGCCATCTATTGACTGATCTGCGCAATTACGCGCTGGCGTTCATTAGCATGCAGAGCGCGAGAGATCTCTGTCAAATGAAATACAGCGTCCCCTCGGTTATGCATAAACGACTGCTTGCGTATACGTTTATAGTTTAAACTAGAAGTTCGACAAGGCAAACTTTGATGTTGGCTGACAAAGTATTGCCTGACAGTTCAAAAAAAAAAAATAAAAAAGCTGCGAAGTTTGAAGGTTGCACAGGCTGCGCGTGCTTTGAACGCTTCACCCTAAGAAATGCTTGAAAAGCACGGTTTTCTTATCTGTCCAGATGTATTTCCTGTTGAAACTTTCTTATTTCAGAAGAACATTTGGCTGGACAAAGATCTGTTTAGTGCAACATGACTCATCAGTAGCCTACTTTTGGTTTTCCAGAAGACACATTTTAAATGCATATATATCTGCTAAATGTTAATTTTGTTAACCGCCATGTGTTCATTAGCATATAGATGTGGACTAAAAGCCACAACATTCTGAATAAAGATGGTCTTTTAAGATCAAATAAGCAGGAATAATTTAAAATTCCATTACCAAATATATCTGCAATAGGCTACTCAGTCCTACCTGCATCTGGAGATCTACTCCTGAAGAGTTCGGTTCCAGCACACCTGCTGTTATTTTCAAGTAAACCCAAAGACCTTGATTAGCAGCGGCAGGTGTTTGATTAGAGTTGGACCAGACAACTCAGAACTTGGAATCCTCCCATCTCATATTAAAAATAACCACTGGAACTGGACTTCCGTAGGTATGTTTACATCATGAACTAATTTTCAGTCTGAAACACGTCCGAGTCTGATTTCAAATTCTTAAAGATCTCGTCTGTTTATATGAGCCCTAATTTGCAGTCTAATGCACATATTTGCATATGCACTACATTACATATATTACATGTCTTCAAGACAAAACTTCAGCACATGCAGTGACTATTCACCACATTCATGACCAAAGAAAGCCACTGCAATGTCACAGGAGCTACCGTGAGAATCATTTGTTTCATTTTGACCTTGATGATCTAAAAAGAAAGCTGACATACAGTGGGTACGGAAAGTATTCAGACCCCCTTAAACTTTTCACTCTTTGTTATATTGTAGCCATTTGCTAAATTCGTTTAAGTTTATTTTTTTTCCTCATTAATGTACACACAGCACCCCATATTGACAGAAAAATTGTTGACATTTTTGCAGATTTATTAAAAAAGAAAAAGTGAAATATCACATGGTCCTAAGTATTCAGACCCTTTG
>JAUMHE010000072.1:17574045-17585573 GCA_032359235.1 Enteromius mattozi
CTATCAATAACACAATCAATAAAGCCACATGAACTTCATCAGGTTCCCTGAATTTGATTTGTTTTCTCAAATACATGCACTGTGCAGAAAGTCTAATTGATAATCAGTTCGATTGTTTTCTCTTGCTGGGTAACAAAATCTTTAACAGGGTATTGTTTTAGAGAACAATTGGAGCAAAAACCTATGCAAAATGCACCATATGGTTGTTAGGGTGCTGCAGTGCAGTTGCTAAGGTAGTGTTTGCAGCTAAGGTGACCAAATTTCTGAAATTTACTAATTTAGTGGTAAAAAGGCAATTAAAATTTCACTGAAATCTCTTATGATCTGTGTATATGTAAAAACGACCAATTAATAATGATTAAACCCCAAGTTACAATTTATTAAATATCACAGTGTGTGTAATAACAAGTAGTAAGCGTTATAAATGGCAAACAGATCAAAACAGTATTATAACAAAAGTATGACTTTACAAAAACATAATTTTGGATGACATCAGAGAGCCATCCGACCCTCCATAAACAGCAACACAACTGCAATGATCCAGATCCAGAAACGTACTAAAAACACAGATAAAACAGTCCATGTGACATCAGTGGCTCAACTTCAGTTTTGCCGCGCTACGAGAACAGCCTACTTTTTTTTGCGCAAATAAAACAAAAATAGCATAATCTAACAATACTGTTCTTCTCCCATGACTTACGTCTTCGGCCATTTTAGAGTGTATTACATACACAACACATACGCACGCTTTAACGTATTTGACATAATCAGCCTTGCTCACATCCGGGTGAAAGCACGTGAATGTACGTAATCTGTGGCTGTTTGCACCTAGAGCAGTGCTTCCCAAACCTGTCCTGGAGGACCCCACACCCAATGTAGTTGTTGCAGTCTCTGCTAACGAGCTGATGAGTGGAATCAGGTGTGTTAGATAAGAGAGACATACAAAATGTGCAAAGCTAGGGGTCCTCCAGGAGATGTTTGGGAAGCACTGGCCTACAGGAAGGTACGCTTACATTGTGATATGTCTTCCCCTATTTTAGAGAGTAAATCACGGGAGAAGAATGAAGTTAAATTATGTTATTTTTGTTTTCTTTATGCATAAAAAGTATTTTCGTTTCGTCGCAAAACTGAAGTTGAGCCACTGATGTCACATGGACTGTTTTTGCTATGTTTCTGGATCTGGGATCATTTCAGTTGTATTGCTGTCTATGGAGGGACAGATGGTTCTCTGATCTCATCAAAAATATCTTAATTTGTGTTCCGAAGATGTAAGAAGGTCTATTCTAATTCTGACAGAATTTAAATTTTTGGGTGAACTAACCCTTTAAGGAAGATGCATACAATCGGTATTACTTAAGTTTAACATGCAGGCTATAATTTAATATGTTACTACCTTGAAACCCATAGTGTTGTCTGTTTTGATATTAGCTGCGTCCTACGGAGGTCCATCTGGAGCAGGCAGATCTGCGGCCCAGGCAGTTTTAGGCCCCCGTTGTTCCTGATGCGTCCAGTAGGGGTCTATACAGTGTGACCTATCAGAAGAGACCAAGTCTAGAAGCGACTCGAATAAGAGGTACGTTAAATAATCGCTTAAGCTATTATTTTTCAGCAATAGTGCAACATTTAAAGTTAAATGATTAGCTAAGAGTTGATGTCAATTAATTTTAATATGTTAATAGATAGGTCTAAAAATTACTTATTGACAGTCAAGTAGATGTGAAGGTAAATAATAACATTTGCATTAACGTTATGCTATTTGTTTCTTTGTTTAAAGAGCTTAGACTTTTGTGCTAGCTATTTTGATGATCTCTTGCAGATTGGAAATGCCTGCATTTCCAAGCACATGTATAAACCTTTTTCACATTATTTTATATCAGCTGTAGTTTATTTTTATATCAGCTGTAGTTTAGACTTTTTATGGAGCTTCTTTATTTCATATTTGAGTGGAAAGTGGTAGTCTGCTTAATTTTTCTTTTTACTCTCACAGGACAAATACATGTACACTGCCAATATGCATGTTATTGTCACAATACTCTGGCCTTCTCGTAATGCATGAGTCATTATTTCACATCTACCATAAGTAAGAAGTAAAATAAAAGGTATTCTTTATCTGCTGGTGAAAATCACATGATCGCCGTGATAAAATAGAACTGTCCACTTCAAAAAATCTATAATTTTCTGGTTTAGACCGTGACATGTAAAATAAACTAACGTTACTATAAAACATTTTCAAATTCAGTATAGAAATCTGTTCACCAACAGCACCCAACAATTTGTATATCCACCTTATTTTCGATGTAAGGGTGCGCAATCTCGAATGTGTGAAACTTCCGGTGTCTGAAATTCTTGCCTATTACTGTATTTTTTTCTTCTTTGTTTTGATTTCTGCCTTTTTTTGCTAACATTTTATGATTTACTATCCTTTTATTAATCACTTTATTTAGGTTAAAATTTGGGTTTTCTTTATCCTTGTTATTATTTGTTGTTGTTTTTTGTTTTTGTTTTTTGGATGCTCTGTTATATTGTATTTGTTAATTAATTGTTTAATTTAAAAAAGAGACTTCTGGTGTCATCTGCTTCCAGTTATTTTATTGTACAAAACAGTCTGTTATGCTGCTTAATACTGGAGACAGGTGTATTTCTTGCCATATTATTTTAATGTATTGTTGTAATTATAAATAGGCTACACTGGATTGTATAGCACAAGTACATCTACTAATTCATTTAAGCAATTAAATGAATGTACTTTCACAGAAAATATACTTATTGGCATTTGAAAATAAGGTCAGAATAGTTGTACTTACAGTATTTTGCTGTTAAATCTTAAGCACACTAATAATTATTTCACACACAGTTCTTGTGTTATTTGAAAAACTGCAGCTTGTAAATGATGGATGATTAAATGTGATATTTAAGTGTTTGTCACACTGATCTCAATTAAAAAGCATGCTTATTATCAAGACAAATTCACCTTTGAAAAAAGATATATTCATATAAAGATCTGGCACAATAATAAACCTGATGTAAAAATATTCATGGATTTTTTTAGGGCTACATAAGGCTTTAATGAAAAACGTGTTTAAAATAATCCACAGGAATGTTTTTAAAACTCAACGTTTGCAGGCCTGTCGATTTAGTAGAAAAAAATAAAACCGCTCTAATGCAGGTATAGCACAGCCCCTCATTTATGCATCATTTATAACTCAAACTAGCAGCCAAACTAATGTTTGATTCAGGGCCTGACTGGTGCAGAGAGGATGAGCCCCTAAAGCTGCCCTGAGCGCTTTCACCCGGAGGATGCTGCTGAGCTCAAGTTGTTTCTGGAGGTTTTTTTGTGCTGGCAGCCACCCGCTCAGGGTTGAACGCCGGTCAGAAGAAAACGGATGACTTTTCTCGATGTCTCCACGCTCTACGATCCCATTAGATCCCTGTCAATAACTCAGATGATCTGAAGCGTGTTCAGATAACCCAAGCATCTGGCTGCAGTCCATCACGCTTTAAACTCTCTGCATTCAAATCTACATTATACATTACATTGCATGTGTAAGCAGCATGCTAGGCTAGAACATCTGTCGTCCATTTTAATCAGTAATGAACATAACTGTAAGATTCTGCAAAAAAAAAACAAAAAAAACATCAAGGCTACATGTAGACAATGCACTGAGAAGCGAGTTTTCCAATGCTTTAGTTTTCCCATACATTTTTTAAAAGTATATTTGTATCAAGGTTGACCAAATCTAGATGTAAAAAGTTATTTTATGTTATATAGAAGTCATGTAATATTAAAATAAGTTGTTTTTTTTATCCTTGTACATACATTTTTGATTAGTTAGGCCTATATATTTTTTATGTAGTTATTGTATTTATGTATTTTATTTATATATGTTTAAAATAAAATACTAGCTAAAATAAAAATAGACACAAGATTATATATAATATTTATAATCTCTATTTCTTGTTTTAGTATATTTTTATTTTAGCTAGTATTTTTTATTTTGTGTGTATATTATGTTTTTGTATTAATCAACATTTCTTAAGTATGTATGTATAGCGTTTTACATAAAAATAGATTATAAAACTGAGAAAATGTTTTATGTTTTGGTAGATAGATAATATTAAAACCGTATAAAAAGAATGTGTATGTATTAATATTATATTTATTAAAAAAATTACATAGAAAAAAACAAAAAAATAATAATATATAGTAAATATATAGCTATTTTTTGTATTATAAAAAATATAATACTAAAAGAAGGTGGTGGATGGATGGATGGATGGATGGATGGTTTACACTGCTAAAAGTAGCAGCAAACCCGATCCTCTATTGAGCCTCAGACCAGAGTTTTATAATAATTAAGGACCGAGATTTTGCAGCAGTGCTGAGGCTCGGGCTGACACTGCCCTCTATCGGCCTGAGGAAGACACACATACACACACACTCGGACTGATCAGCGCGTGGATTCATCTTCCTCTGTAAACCCTCACATCTCGCTTCATCCCTGCCAGTTTAATCAGGGTGAGTAGCAGCAGCAGCAGTATTCAGGGCTGGGTCTGCTGTGTTTTCAGCATCAGTCTCTCTCTGCTGCTGCTGCTGCTGCTTCAGTGTCTCCTCTACAGACCTCAGCTGACTGCAAACACATCGCCATGGCAACACGGACAGAGCGCATCCACTGCCCTCATTAGAAGAACCCGAGCAGATCTCACACCTCTGTTTTATCTCTCCTTCATAACCTACACAGATGTCAGGTTGACATGGCAACCCCAGCGGCGGGACACCGGACAGGTGAACTCATACCTTCAGGAGTACAGTCCATACAGTCACTGTAGGATAGACTTACATAAAAAAACATTTCCCCCTGTGCTCAGACATAAATAACATTCATAATAGATGATTCTGCAGTGCAAATGCATTATGCAGCTTATTTTTAAATTAGTTCATTATTATTTGAGAATATCACTATTACTGACATTATTAAATATTAAATTTGTTTTAAAATGATCATTATTCCCTTGAGAGACATTATAGAAATTAATTTGTTAATCATGCTCAGGTTGAAGTTCCAAAAAGGTAACACACACACAATTAATGTAATGTAGAACTAAGTATATTTATATATTAATATATATATATTTTTATGTGTATTTAAACATTCAGTAACATTAGAGAGTATATTCTATCTATATAATAGTCATATATGTATATATATATATATATATATATATACACACACACAACTTATGACACATTTTTTAAATAATGTTTTAAATTGGTAAATAATATTTTTTTCCTCATTTAAAACACAGTTAAAATATGCTTCCTTTTTATATATATTTTAATGTTATTATTAAAATTTATTTAAAAGCTTAAAAGTAGACACTTACATTTACTCAACGTTACTCAACTATAGACACAAATGTTGTGAAGTTTTTTTGAAGCAAACATCTTAACATCTTTGACCCATATATATATACATACACACACACACAAACATACGCTTTTAATATATATCTATTATATTGATGATACAAACTCACACTCCCTTAGTCCTGCAGACGCACAAAATAGACAGCGTGATTGAACTTTCCCAGCACTGGATGTGTTTTGCTTTATCTGAGCAGAATAGAGTTAATACAAGCCATCCATCAGAGAGACAGGCTCAGGTATGATTCTCCACTGACCTCAAAGCCACCGAGTGTTACAAACGCCTCCCAGACTCAGGGAATGGACAAATGTGACGGGATGTGAAGTGACAATAGGTGATTCAGACATTTAGGTCACAGACTTCATAAAGGTCAGAGGAATTGTGCTGGATTCCACCTGACAAACGGTCCAGCTGAACGGATTTATAACACAACAACAGCAGTAATGCGCTCTGGTTAAGCTGTGACACAAAAAAAACATTTATTAAAAATAAACGTCAAAAATATAACTAGGTTGAGAAATAACATTGACGTTAACCATCTTCAATACTGTGATTTTAGGTTATGATTTATATGGATGTATGATTTGAGGTTTATATATATATATATGTATTCTGTTCCCTTATTTCAGTACAAGTGGAAATATTGTATTTGCAGTTTTTGCAAACCTGTAACCAAAATTTAAAGTATATAAAATATTTGTGCTCATTATTTTTATAACAATAAACATTTAATATCATTTAATAATAACATAATTTTTCTGAAAACAAACAAATGCAATAAAAAGGTTGCACTAAATGTGGAACACCATAAATTTGGACATTAAAATTCGTTACAAATGGTGCTGACTCAACATATTTTCAAAATTATGACATGTGTATTATTTTAATTCATTAAGATCAAGACCTCCTAGTCAATTCTAAGGGGGAAATTAGTATTTAAAGATAGCTGCTTAGTTCTTTTAACAAAAAATATTGATATTTGATCTTTTTAATGCATTAAATCAAGGTTCCTAATGCAGCTCCAGGAGAGCAGCTTTCCTGCAGGATGTAATGAAACGCACCTGAATCAGCTAATCAATGTCTTGAGGTTTACTTGAAAATTACAGGCAGGTGTGCCAAAGCAAGAAATAGAGAGAAAAGTGTATTATAATCTTGGAATTTAAAAATGTAAGGCCTGCTATCACAGACAGGGTTTAGCCTTAAGCCAGGATTAGGCCATAGTTCAATTTGGACATTAAAGGGATATTTTAAAAAAAAACGTTTTTAGAAAAACATTACTGGTGAGCATATTAAGACAAAACAAAGGCACTGATATGTTTTAAGATCAATCAATGCAAGTTTCTTTCAGCTGAAACAACTCAGATTTCAACTTTAGTCTAGGACTAGGCTTAAGCCTTGTCTGTAAAACCGGGGGAATAAGAACCATTTTAAATGAAACATTTTTCATTTTAAATAATAAATGTTTAAACATATTAAAAGCATTACGAAAAATACAGAATCTTGCTTTCGTTCCAATTATAGATTATAAGACTGTGGAAGTGAGAAATGCATGACATGTTATCTTATTTCTATATAGCACATTTATATTTATCCTGACAGTTGAGTTTTCCTATTACACAAGAACACAGCACTTATCAAAGGTGTCCCACAGTTACTAACAGCTCATCGCCACACTCTATACACACAGCTGACAGATCATATTTAAATATAGAATTCTTTATTCAGCCCTTGATTCCCAACAACACAAAGATTGTGACAGAAGTCATTTGTCATTTCTAGAATGCTGAGTTAAAGTGAAGACAGTGAAAGTATCTTTTAACATTCGTACCACAGAGACTCTATTCTTACAGACAGATACAGCTACACAGAGTTAGTCGAGATCAGAAACACAGAAGCGTTAATTACAGGTCACATTACAAGAAATAACTGACAATCATGTGTGCAATCATACGTCAAGCTTAAAGGAGTAGTTCGTCCAAAAATGAATTATTTGCTGAAAATGTCATCACCCTCAGGTGTAGCTATAGATGAGTTTGTTTCTTCTTCTAAACAGATTTAGGAAAAGTTAGCAATGCATCACTTGCTCATTACTGGATGCTTTGCAGTGAATGGGTGCCGTCAGATTTAGTTTCCAAACAGCTGATAAAAACATCACAAGTAACCCACACCACTCCAGTCCATCAGCTGTTTTGAGAAGAGCTGTGTGTTTGTAAGAAACAAATCCACTGAGATGTTTTAACTTCAAACCACTGCTTCCTTCTAAAATACAAGTCCTCTCTTATTTTGTCTAAATCGTGAGAAAAATGCATGGATTAAGCACTATTTAGAAGCAAAAACAGGCCAAAACACGTTGGTGGATTTTGATGTTAGATGACAAGAGATGGACTTTATCACTGGATGAAGTGTTATTATGGACTAGTATTTTGGCCAGAAGCAATGGTTTAAAGTTAAAATGTCATTATGATGGATTTGTTTCTTACAAACACACAGCTTTTGTCCTTCACATTATCTGATGGACTGGAGTGGTGTGGATTATTGTCATGTTTTTAATCAGCTGTTTGGACTCTCATTCTGACGGCACCCATTCACTGCTAAAGGATCCATTGCTGAGCAGATGATGAAATGCTGATTTCTCCAAATCTGTTCTGATGAACAAATTGAGCACAGAAAAGTTTGGAGTGATTGGACTGTTTTTAAATGTTCTGAAATTACCAAAAAAAACCAAGTCTGAGTAATGCTTATGAAACCCTTGAATAAGACAGCATATTATATATCCTCATTGCCTATTTGCAAACATACAGTATTCAATGATTACATATTATATACCAGCTAATATGTCGGCAAAGCATGTTTAGTTACCAAAGCCCAGCGAAACCCTCCTCCATATTACCATATTAGAATCCAATTCATCCATTCTTCTAAAAATATATATACTCCCATTTTCATATGCATACTTATTGTGATTACTTTTTTTTTGGCATTTTGAAGATTTTATTCTTGCGTATATTGAATACATATATTCCAGAATCAGTCAGAAAGCATCCAGTGTTGTTATGGGATGCAGCGTGTTTGGATGCTCTTAAAGCCGTTGTGCAAATCCAACACCCTCGATGCATCCAAATCAGTTTTCCAAGTCAGCATTCAATTAGCACCGCGCCACAAAACACCAACGTCGCAGAGATTCGCAATTTGCGTATCTGCCAGTCCTGTGAATCTGATTGTAGTATCAACAGTGTCTGAGAACATTTTGGTTTATTGAAATCTTTAAACGAGAGGTCTCCGGTCTCAGCGGTGTCTGGAGCGATGGCAGCCGCAGTGGAAGTCTGCGCTGGGGTCGAAGAGCAGCGAGTCTCGGTTGTGGTCGTGTGGTAAGCAGTCGAGGTGATACCAGGCGTCGCAGTCGTCACACTGGATCCACTGCACCGTGTCCTGCTGCGGGAGATGACAGCGAGCCGCTGCGCACGGCTCCACGGCCTGAGACACCGACACCTCTTCATCTTCATCTTCCGAGGATGACGACGACGAAGAGGAGGAAGAGGTGGAGCTGGAAGAGGATGATGAAGAGGGAGACGGCAGGGAAGGCTGTGGCAGAGGGTGCTTTCTAGGCCTTCCACGTTGACGCCTGCAGAGAAAAATCAGTTCAATTGTGCATTAATAGATGCAATCACATCAAAATAAGTTCAAAATAAATTCAATCCAAAATTACTTTATTTATTTATATATATATATATATATATATATATATACGTATATATATATATATGTATTTTTTTTAGAACCATTAATTTTCATAAATTGTCCAGGCTTACAAATTCCCTGATATTAATTACAAAAAAATATTTTTATTATAAATATTATTGATTTTACTTTTTATATATTTTTTCTAATATGTTTAATGTTTATTGTACAATAAAATTACATTAGAAATATTATTGACTTTAAATGTTATATAGAAATATAAAACAGCTCCCCCTCCAATAATCTTTATTGCATTATAAAGATTTTATTAATTTCTATAAATCTTAAAATACATTCACTATTATAAATATGAATGGCTTTAATGTTATTTCTTTGTTTTTAGATACATTACTATAAAATAAAATAAATGTTTTTATTCATTTTAATATATTTTTAAGGGCCTTGAAATAATTTTAATAAATGTCTTGGTACGATGGTATAATGAATTAGAAAAATATACTACTAGAAATATTAATTAGTTCTAGAATTTTAGTTCTAGATATTTCTAATATACATTTTCCAGGCCTGGAAATCACAAATTTCATTATATTTTATATGAATAAATAATCTTAATAAGATAATAGATTCTCGCTATTAGAAATATTAATGCCTATAATTTTCGAAAATAGTTTTATTTTATTTTAAAATAGACATGTGGGCCTCAGAATCTCAAAATCCAGTTTTTTCCCAGGTTCTTTATGACTGTGAGAATCTGTGTGTAACTCAAGCATCACTCACCCAGTGGAGGCCTGAAAGCGAGAAATCACTGCCCTGTTCTTCTCAGTCTTGTTCATTCTCGCTGACGGGGAGGTCAGGTTGTAATTCTCACTTCCCACCCCGAGGCTGGTGAATACGGGAGAGCTGTTAGCCCTCGGCCTCCTGCCGGGACCAGACAAGCAGGGCTTCTGCAGGCGGAGGGGCGTCACACTGATGCCGTTGCCTTTGGTGTGACTCGATATGCTCAGGATATGACGGTTGGGCGGCACACTGAAAGCGCTGCCGGTGGAGTGTTTGCTCACGTCCATCTGAGAGCGGCAGTTCTGCTCCAGTTTGGGCAGAGGGGGCTGAAACACCTCGGACTCTGATTTATAAAGTCGCCGTCTCTTCTTGGCTTGCCCCCTGCGTCCGTCCTCCAGGTCTCTGCGGCACGCCGGGTCGTCTGAGCTGTCGTCCTCCAGCAGGACCGTGTGAGCGGACTTACGCCGGCTCTTTGAAGACAGCGGGACAGACTTGGATGAAATCTCGCCCATGGCTTGGAAAGGAGGTGGAGTCGTGGGCGGGGCAAGAGCGGTGAAGGCCGGCATATTGAAGGTGTTTTCGCTCTTCTTGAAGGTCCAGCAGCTGCCGTTCATCTTGCTCAGGCTGCCGATGGAGTTGAGGATGACCGTGGCTCTGTTGATGGACAGCTTCGAGATGTCCAAAGCCGGCTCCGGTTTACCGTCCGAGCTCGTTCTGATCCGGTTCTTTATGTCGGATGAGAAGGAGCCTGCTTTGGGCACAGTGATGGCGTCAAAGTCCAGCGGACGGACCCGTACTTTCTGGAAGAGGAAGTAGAACTCTGGACTGGCCCGTCCTGATTGGCCACCAATGGTGAGCGTGTCGCCATCAAAGATCTCCTTTAAAACCCCTTGTTGGAGGCGCATGTCATTTACCCACGTGCCTGAGGGGGAAAAAAGAAACTTTTAGAAGTGATTTTACATTCCACATGGAGCTCGTAATAAAATAACCTACACTTGTCCCAGAATGCAACTGTGTTGGTCATATTCACATAAAAATGACATTTAGACTATACAGTTAAAACTAAATATTCTAGGCCAAATAACAAATTTCAGCAAGATTATATTAAATATAGCATTTGTTTTGTTTACTCATATATATATATATATATATATATATATATTAATAAAATAGTTATAGCTATATTAGTATACATATAGATATGTACATTATTCAAAGACATTATATAGTAATAATTTAATAAATTAAAATAAAATTGTATTTATGTATATGTATATATATATATATATAATGCTTTTTTCATTATTTCATGTCTATAGCTGTGTGCATATAGATGTGAATGAAATATATACACCCATTACATATGACTGAATAAATAAAAAAATATATATATATCTTAACTTCTAACTTAAGTTATAAGTCAAATATATATATATATTCCTCAAAATAGTTTATCCATATTCATGTTGGTGTGTATACAAATACAAAAATATACACATATACAACTCTGGAAAAAAAATAAGAGACCACTGCAGAAAAATAAGTTTCTATGGGGTTTTATCCTAAAAACTGTTAATCTCACCAATACACCACCAATACAAATCAATGCACGATTGTTTCATTTTTTGT
>JAUMHE010000072.1:17592161-17605941 GCA_032359235.1 Enteromius mattozi
AGACGAGCCGTGTCCCCTGGGCGTGAGAGCTCACTCCACTAGGGGTGTAGCGTCCTCCCATGCGTTGGCACACGGGGCCTCGCTGGCAGATATCTGTCGAGCTTCGGGCTGGGCGACACCAAATACTTTCGCACGGTATTACAACCTCCGGGTTGTACCGGTCTCCTCCTCTCTGTTGCAAAACAGTTAGGTCAGACTGCTTGGTGTCCTGCTTGCTGCGCCATTCCCCCTCACAGGGGATGCGAGCGCCTGTACTCTCCCAGTCGTGTCTCCTTTTTTGCGGACCCTGGTCGAGCATCAACGGCAGTCAGACTGGGGCGGAGCAGTCTGACGCTAGGCCCAGTATCCAGGTGATTGCATTGCCCCCAAGGTCAGCCCCTGTACTGGGATAGGTGGCCGCTTGTATGATTCCCCACGGGTGATCTCTTGCGAAGGTGACTCCACGAGAAAGTTTCCCAGATGGTAAACTCGTGTCTTCCCTCTGCCCGTCTCTGTGGACTAGTGCTTTCCCCCTACGGGTGGAACCAGACCCTGAGACATATTCGTACGTGTACTACCCCGCGGGTTAGTCCATATTTGTGTTACCACACATTTACCTCCCTGCGGGCAGGGTGTGGTCTCCGTAGCGCCCTTCCACGGAAGGCTCGCTTCCCCGTTCGTTCCGCCAAACTGTAACAACAAAAAGAGAGGACTTGAAGCATCCTCTTTGAAGGTCGAAATCCCTTCTCTAGAGTTTAAACTATTCTCTAGCTCAGGAACGCACAGTTTGGCCCACTCCAGTGGCAAAGTACTACCTTATGGTCCCTGCGGGTATCATGGTAAGCGAATTTGCACTGGGGCGTTGGGAAGGTTACGACCTTGTGCAGCAGTTGTCGGCACGCTAACGCCTGTCCGGTACAACTGCAGTACTGTTGGTTGTGACGGGGCTCTTGGCTGTGGCGCTTTCCATATGGACCCCAGTCTGTCATCATGACATAACGTCATAGTGACTGACAGACAGGGAACGTCTCGGTTATCTATTGTAACCCCCGTTCCCTGATGGAGGGAAAGGAGATGTTATGTCCCCTGCCACAGCCTTGACCCATCGCTGGGGGCCCAGGGACCTGGCTCTCGGCTCCTCAGCAACATCTGATGAGTGGATGCACCTGCTGCCCTATTTATACCCGCTCAGCGGGGAGTAGCTCAGCATGCAAATTCCACTAGCCAATTCTGATTGGCGTTTTCCCTTTATCAGAGCGAATCAGGGCTCCCAAGTAATGACCCCAGTCTGTCGTCACGACATAACGTCTCCGTTCCCTCCATCAGGGAACGGGGGTTACAATAGGTAACCGAGACGTTCTGCAACAGCACTAGAACAATCTCAGACAAAAATCACAAATACACAAAAAAAATGAATAGACTCAGTACAAGCTATGTAACTGTTAAAAGATGCTACAAATGTATTTAGCTCCATTCATCCTCGTTTTGTACAGTAGCAGTTCTCAACCTTTTCTGGGCCATCATCCAGATGCCTTGTTCCCCCCACCAAAAATATCTTTCCTGCATTTTATGGATTTTGCTGGTTCACAAATAATACTGAATGATTTATTTATGATTAAACATGGAGGAGTGATTTAATGATTCAGAGACAGCAAGTCAAGTTACCAATAAACACTCAATTTTTTTCTCATATACTGAAACGAGCCAGGGTTTGTTCCATGATATAATTCCATGCACTTCTCTGTCATCCAGACATGAGTGGCCCGATGCATCACATTAATAATGTCCCCCCTTCTGAGCCTGTGTTTTTTTTTTTTAAGTCATGGTGGAGTTTTGATTCCTTTGGACTGCCACCGTTGGCTTGCTTAGTTGGGAACGCTTTCTTGCAATTTTGTCAGCTTGATTATTTGAAATATGGGAAATGAATAAATTAATAATGTAAATATCACTGTGAAAGTACAGCAACTAATAGTCAGGAACAATTTAAATTCATATGTTTAATACTGTATTTTTATATAAGAAACATGGTAGTGGTTACAGTAAGAATTATTCTAAATCTTGATTGTAGGTGTGTTAGATGAACATGAATACACCATGCAGAAAGAGCTTGGACAAGGGATTTCAGGAAGGGTTTTTCTGGTGAACAACAAAGATGGAGATCATTGTGTCATTAAACAGATGAATTCCAGAGGTGTAAGTAGGCCCAAAGTAAATCATTTTTATAAACATAATCAAGAATTAGATTGATCATATGGATGACATCTGTTTTATATCACACAAGACAACTGTTTCTTCCAGGAAAAGGATCTGAAGGCAGTCCAAAAGGAAGTTGAGATCTTGAAGACTCTGAACCATGGATATATTGTTTCTTATGTGAAATCATTTGAAGGTGTTTATTTTATTTTCATTTTAGAAAGGGAAAAGTAATGTTACTTAGCTGAAGTGTTAAAATGTTTTAGCTTTTTAAATTAAATAGAATAACTAAACATATTAAAGAAACATAAAAAGTATCAGCCATGGCATGAAATAAAAATATGTAATAATTTAATAATAATAATAAATTAATCTCTGAATTGACATTGTTCTTAGATGAAGAACCTGAGCTCTTTTATATTGTGGTGGAGTATTGTGAAGGAGGTGATCTTTTCAAGAGGATGAAAACACAGATGGAAACACAGACAGGTGTTTTTGAGGAACATCAGGTCAGTATCTTATGGACGGACAGACTTTGGCAACATCCCTTCATTTCATTTTCTTCATGAATAGATGAAGAAATTCTCAGACAAACCTCTGACATGATAAAAAGGATATTTTCATGCAGCATCACCAGCTGGTTGTGCTGAGTATCCAATAAATGCAAATCCTATAACAGAACATGTATTGGGATGCCAGATTGTTCTTCTATATTAGTGTTACTACTCTGCCCCGATCTTGCTCACCACCAGACAAATAATCCACATTGCACTGAAAACTAAAAAATACTGAGTCAACTCAACTGATTGAGTAAACTTAGACAGCTTTCGAAAGAAAAAGTTAAAGCAACCAGAGAAAAAATTATATTTAAGAATAAGAATAAGAAAACTCAAAATTCTATATAAATCAAGCATCAATCTCTATCATGGTGACATCAAACTTTACTAAACTTTTATATACTAAAACATTCACATGTAAACCTCTCTTAAGTCTAATCAGGAACTTTTACATGAAATGGTGTCAGCAACCACCCTATAATCATAAAAAATAAAAATAAAAAAGCCTGCTCCTTTTTTTTATCTCCATACATCATAAGCAGTGGAAGAATTCCAAATGGCTTTTTTGCACCCTTGAAGGGCACTTTGAAAGGGGATGCCATTTGTAGGGACGTTCCAAATAAAGGTGAACATCTAAATCCCTTCATTAAAGGGAACTCCAAATGCCCTATACCCTTCAAAGCACACACTTTAGGCAGTTAGTAGGCAGGGCACAGGGATCATTTCCGTTTAGACAGAGTCCTTAAAATATGACGACATTTTACAAGCCCAGCACACAACTGTTGAGTGACCCCACCCTGAGTGAGCTGGCATGTCCTGATTTTGCTGAGTTTGAGACCTTCCTGGTGAGCATGATTTCACCAAGTACAAGATGTTCCTGGATCAACATATTTTGTAAAATCAGATTTAATGATAGATAAATGATACTGAAGTACAAGCACCAAACACTGATTGTAACTCTAAACTTCACAAAAACTATAAACTGTTTTTTCAAATCTGATTGGCTAATCAGTCAGTGCTGTTTCAGGGTAAGCAAAGATGTTGATCCATGTTGCGATCAGCAAAATCAGGTTCTGCAAGTGAACTGCAAGTTTATCGTCACACCAGAGCATTTAAAAGCAGCATTCAAGTAAGAAATGTCTTTCTCATTAGAGCTATATAAGTTATTAATTAATTCCAGCAACAGTAAACCTCAAGAGAATGTTCAAACATGCCTCTTATCTAATGGAGCTTAAATAAAAACTGAGAATAGCAGAGAATAGTTTATAATCCGCGGCATCATTTATTTTTTTACACAATATATGATATTTTCTTACACACATACTAGCTTTTATTAGACGGGAAAGGGCGTGGTCTCAAAATTAAAGAGAAAAGATGCCACATAACGCCAGCAGGGGTCAGTCATACTTCATTAAATAAATAACATACATTTAATTTGCCAAAATACATAACGGAACAGTTTTATGCTATATCAGTAATTGTCAGAGAACTGTCTATCATTTAAACTGATATGGTTTTAAATCTCATGATTTCAGCCCAATAAACATGATAATCAAAACCAAACAGATGTTTTTTATAAGCTTTTTATAAGGCACAGCTCTATGTTGGAAAAGGGGGCAGGCCCGGGGAGCAGAAGCTCATTTGCATTTAAAGAGGCATGCACAAAAACAGGGTGTTTTCTGCTTCCCCTTAAAATAAGCATTTTCAAAATGATATAATAAATTATCTGTGGGGTATTTTGAGCTGAAATTTCACTGACACGTTCTGGGGACACCTGAGACTTACATTAAATATTGTAAAAAAAAAACAGCATAAGAGGTGCCCTTTAAGAGAGACACAATTATGAGAGACCTGCCTTTTGTAATTATCTACCAATAAGTGCATTAGTTTTCTTGTCATGGGCAATCACATTAAATATGGACCAGAGTGAGCTGTTTAAATAAATTGGTTGACAACATTTACATTTATCTTTTAAGTTTACACATTTTATAGGTAAACAAGTTACACAAACATAGGTTTTTAATTCATTGGCCAAAAGTGGGCAAAATTTTAAGTAATGTTTAGTCAGGAATCAGGATTACTTAAAAACAACATTTGGGTTTACAATGTAATGGGATCTCAAAATGTGTGTTAATCTGTGCATAACCAACACTCACGACCCATTCGTACATATTCGTACAGGGTGGAAAATTTGTGCTAATTCGTACAAATTCGTACAGCCTTACTCGATTTTGTACGATTTGTCTAAACCTCAGTGATGGGTAGGTTTAGGGACGGGGTTAGGTTTAGGTCATTCGTACAAATTCATATGAATTGGCAACTCGTAAAATATGATTTTAGCAAAAATTGTATGAATTTGTACAAGTGAGGTCGTACGAACTGAATTCGCCTTACCATAAATTATATGTATGAATTGCCGTGAGACTGGGCTGGCATAACAGCCAGTCTTTCAAATGTAGACAGGAGAGTTCAGCTGTTGCTGGAGACAGCTGATAAACTTTAAACCTTGGTTTCATACTGCTGCATTCTAGTTGGCAGCTGTTCATGTTATTGACTGTGTGTAAAGTTTAACCTAAAATATGATTCAAAGTGTGAACAAACTTAACAGATTGAGTGCTCTTTCACGTACAGTGTTTACTTTCTTTTAAGATTCATTTTTAGTTTCATTATTTGTCAAGTACATCAGATGGGTGGCATGTGGTGCCCTAATGATGGAAACGGGCTAGCAAAGGAACTACAAAAATGTGTAACTTAATTATTTTTGTAATAATGGAACCATTGTTTTCTCTCTCTGAATTGTCTGTGTGCAGATTCTTGATTGGCTCGTTCAGATTTGTCTGGCTCTGCAGTATCTTCATAAGAACAAAATCCTTCACAGAGACATAAAACCACAGGTAGAAACTAAAAAAAACAAAAACAAATATCAATAAATCATGTTACCAAGCCAAATGTGTATAATTTATGAGATTTATGTTTGTTATTGTAGAATGTTTTTCTGACTGAGGAAGGTTACATCAATCTAGGTGATTTTGGATTCTCAATACTACTGGAAAGGTAAAGAAGCAGATAAAGAAGAAGAACGATAAGAAAAAGTTTACATTTGAGTTTACATTGACTTTTTATTTTCTAGAGCTGATGCTTATGCACATTCAGTAGTGGGTGCAGAGCTTTATGCCAGCCCTGAAGTTTATAAGAAGAGGTATAATTCCAAAAGGTCTGTTGTTTTTGAACATTTTGATGTATACATACATTCATACACATAAATACTGATTTGTTTGGTAGTATAAAATGCTTGTTAACATTTTAACAGATGTTTTTTTACCTTGATGAAAATCATTAAGGGTGATTAAAGGTTGCTCTTTAATACAGAACAGCTCAGAACAGAACAGACACTTTTTGATGTTCATTGTTACACATTGTCTTTAGTGACATCTGGTCATTGGGATGGCTGCTATATGATCTCTGCATGCTGGATGTGTGGGTGAGTATTTCATGTGTTTCCTTCTCAGGAGGCACTGTTTTAAATCATACAAATGTATATTACAAAGATATTAGTGATGAGTCAGTTTCCATTAGTTTATACTATGATAATACAAATTATCATAGCATTATGAACAAACATGAATTAACAACATTATATATAAACTGACAAATTGACATATAAGCTGAAAAACATTGTGCATTGTTACATTATACTTAAAGCATTAAATATTATTAACAAATTAAAAGATATCAAGACTAAGAGATCTATACGTTTATGTATGTCAGATTTTCCTTTTTTTATTCCACTTCTTTTATTTTTTGCACAGTCAGATATTGAGCAACGTCGCTTTCAACAAGCCTTCCACAATACAGGGAGACCTCTTCACATCTCAGACACATATTCAGAGGAACTGAGGGAATTAATCAGACAAATGCTCAGCCGTGACCCTAAACACAGACCTTCAGCTGATGAGATTCTAGCAAAACCATTCCTGAGTGATGCAGTAAAGAGAAACCAGGGAATTCCAGAATCACTTAAAGAAAGGTTTTTAGTGTCCTTTAACGCCTTTGATGAGGCCTGCAATAATCACTATGCAAACTTTGAGGACTTGGTTAAAAAGTGGGGAGAATCAGTAACTTCACTAGAGGATGTTCATTATAAATGTACAGCAGGCACTCTGTCAGGTTCAGTGTTCGGAGCAGCTGGAGGAATCACTGCAGTAGTTGGTGCGATTTTGGCTCCTTTCACTTTTGGAGCATCTCTGATTGTTACAGGTGTGGGTATAGGAGTCGGAGTTGCAGGTGGTCTAGCAGGTGCTGGCTTCAGTATTACCAATTCAGTAAAACGAAAATCAATACGTGAAGAACTTGAAAATTTATTGAAAAATTATAAAAATGAAAGTGAACCAATTCTCAGTCCGCTGAATCCCCTGAGAAAAGTACTGAAAAAAATTACAAAGTTCAGAGATCTTTTCAGAAACTATAATTTTGACAATGTGCAATCATCATGCAGTGTAGTTCAAACAAAACTAGTTTGGCCTGCAGAACTCACAAATCTAGCTCTGCTGGCAAATCTAAGCAGAATTACTGCTCACACTGCAAGAGCAGGGCGGGTAGCAGCAACAGCAGTCTCAGGAGTCATCAGTGGACTCTTAGTCATAGTTGACATCGCCTCCATAGTGAAAGATTCTAAAGAGATTCACCAGATGAGACAGGGAAACATAGATGATCCAGAAAAGATCAAATCCAGTGCTCTCAAATACATCACACAAATGAAGAAAACACATACCGATCTTCTTGACGTCTTGAAGGCAATTAAAGAAACAAGAGAATGTGCAGTAGAAATAAAAGCACTTATAGTCAGGGTGACCGAGACCAACAATGAATCATAAAATAAGCATTTGTTTAAAAGAAGGGAAAAGATCATATAATGCGTGTAGGCTATATCTGTCTTATTCAAGTTTGATGTTTAATAAATGCAAATTTGCTATTGTACTGTACGATGGAATCACTGCATTAGTTGGTACTCTACCTTTCAATTTTAGAGCATCTCTGATTGTTACAGGTGTGGGTCAAAGATTAAAATAAGTGCTACAGAACAAGAATATGAAATTGGTTGCTGAGGTAAATAGATGCTCTTGCTTTTTCTCTGCTGCCTCTTTGCAATGGCTGAAGAAATGGTTGTTAATTGTTAATTTGGGTACGGAACAGCGTGTTATACGTAATAAATCAATGACAACAAATAATTTTTTAATAAGTTGAAATCAGTTTCAGTACATTTGATTCCGTTTAACTCATGCTTTACTGTTGCGTATTGTCATTGTAGGCTTACTTTTTGTAATGAAATTTAATAATATACAAATTAATAAAATTCATTTTGATGCAGTATATTAAACCAGCATTTTAAAAATGTTCATTGTTCTATTTTAGAACTGTGATGACATTTTTTGAACGTTTATTTCAACACACAGATTACTTTATTTTGACATATACAAATACAACGCTGTGAAAATGTTTTTTGTTTGCTGGATCATCGTGAATAATTTGTTTCATGTCGGGACTACGGAGTGGGTTCACAAAACATTTGATTTAGATTGAAACTTCAGTGGGTTCACAAATCTTTTAAATCAGATCTGAACTTCGGAGCACTTATTGCGAATCATTTAATTAGATCAGCACTTCGGCGTGTTTGTGAATATATATATATATATATATATATATATATATATATATATACTGTATATTATCAGTGCTAAAAAAATATTTATATGATTTATAGAATTTCCTAAAATTTCTAAATGTAGTAATTATGCATCATTGAAGAAAGTCAAGAACACCAACCATAGGGCTTTTAAAGTCAAAGTTTTATTTTCATCTTTCATTCAAGAGAGCAAATCAAAGTTAAACTAAAGCTGTGCTCGAAGTCAAACTATGAAGCCACATGTAATAGTAAATTAACAAAGCAGCTAAAAACAAGATCCTCTGCACCATACTTTGTACATGACTGTGAAGTATCGTTAATATTCAGGGTTTTATGGAAGTCTGGCAAATACTCTGAACGAGGAAAAACACTGTAATGTTTTAAAGCAATCACAACTTTTCTAAGATGAGTAAAGCACTTCGATAAACCTGTCTCCTGAGAACTCTTGCAGGGAAGCTGACAAAAGATCAATTGAACAATGACATCAGCATAAATCGATGAAGAAAGCACACACTCCTGAGCTCGATTAATTATGTGATGCCAGCATCTGTGTAAGCCACTGATCAAACCTGAGCAGGACAGACTTGTATTGCTACGGTTCCTGTACCACCGAAAAACATCTTTTTAGCCACTTTTCAGTGCGATAAGTGCATTTTCTTATGCAGAATTATGATTTATCCAGCTCAAACTACTCAGGGCAAAGTTCACTTCACCAAACACAAATGCAAATTTCAACACATTTAAAAGCAATGACCTTTATAAATCTGAATCACACTGAACTTTGAGGGGTGAATGCATTTATTCAAGTATAATCAAGCTAAAAATGTGTATATAACATGATTTCTGTCCTAGTAAGAAATAGAAAAATGATATCCATTTCTTTTGAATGACCAGTTTTGATTTTGTTGTGCTCAGTTACACCTGAGGATTGGAAATGTGTGCACCACCCAAGAACTGTTTTCTGTTCATGATTGTAAATTGCATAATCATACATTTGACATCCATTGTTTACCAAAATAAAAAATAAAAAAATCTGTATTAGCTGCTAAAATAACACTGACATTAAGAATACTTCTCATCAGAGACAAAGTAATGCAATGCAATGAAGTCTCATTTCTAACAGGCAACCTCTAGGTCAGCATGCTTCTGTAATGCTTTTAGTTGCGTATATAGTATATCTATGACATCAGCGCATATATAAAGAGAGTATAATTAATAAATAGCAATAATATAGTCTCAGTGAAATATTTCTTGAGTTTTGCATTATCAAAATCATTCTCAAGTGCAAAGATTGAGTTAAAGCATGAACGTGCCAAAGCAGGGTTTCTGCAGGTTTCATGAAGGTAAATTTAAGACTTTAAGACCAAGTAAAGAATATGTAAAGAATAAACAGAATGGAATTCATCAGAATGTTCTCTAAAGTCCAGGACTCGCTCAGTGAGTTGTATTAGCATCACTTCAAAGTTTGAAAATACAACAGATTATTACATTTTTGGAAATAACTTGCTTTCAAACTGCAAAAAAGTGATATCTTCTTCCCAGTGCACGTGTGTAAAGAGTCATAAATCAAGATATATCTACTTAAGATGTAGATGACATAAGGTAACTGAAATCAAAATGAAGTGAGTTTGTGATCAAAACAAAACAAACATTTGACAATGGTGTCAGAAAAACTCACTTAAATCAAAGTGAATATCCCACTGACATATTTGTTCTTGTTTTAAGCATAAAATCACTTTATTTTTTGTTCAATGCCTTAAAAAACAAGCATTTATATTAGTTTTTTCAATCTCAAGAACTTTGATTAAAGAATGTTGAGCTAGAATAAAAGACAAAAATACTGAGGAAGATGTTGTTTCTTTTGCAGTATGTGCAATATTACATGCCACGACTTTATGATTTTAAGATTTCAGCTCAGATTTAAGTCTTTTTAAGGCCATAATTTGTGGAAAAGCAAATTTTACGACCTGCAGAAACCCTGTGAAGGTTTCTTGTTTTTTTATGTCATTCATTTCTTTAGAAGCTGTGTCTTTTATCTGAAGAATAATGCATGAGAATCCAGCAATCATTGGATAGTATTGATCATTAACATGCAATACGTCTATGTACAGAAGTGTGTGTTTATGTTTGTTGTGCCTACCCTGTATGTGTGTGTGTGTGTGTGTGTGTGCGTGTGAGTGCATCCAGCCTCATTTATGAAACATGAGTAGAGCAAATAAATCATGAGAACATTCATACATAAAATGTTGCAGTGAATTGAGTATGAACTTTGAATGTAAGAATGCTCTCAGGAAAAAATCTGTCACGGGGGCAGTATCTTTTCTTATGCTTCATAAATGAGGCCCAATGCTTTCACACTAATATTGCTTCATAAGGCCCAATAACGGCACATTTAGTCATGTGACATAAGAACAAACCTTAATCAATAAAACAATTTCATTAGTGAAGCAATGGGAGTTTAAAATAATGTTAGCTAGTCTAATCTGAAATGTCAATAGATATCAATGCAATATAGAAAACCTTTTTTTCACTTTTCATACAATGCTTAAAAATGACAATCAGTCTATCCATGTTCTGAATGCAGTCACTAAAGGGTTAACTAAAAGCAAAAAGGGGTTAGTTTAATTCGTAATTTGACTATTTTGTCTATTATTTTTTGCATACCACTGTATTTACATTAGCTGCAATTTAATTCACATGTTTTTACAAGGATTTTGTCTTAATTGTGCTTTCTTGACATCCTGTCTTTTTTTGCCATTTTCCCTCCATGCGTCCTTCAGGCGTCAAAACATGAGGTAGCAATTTCACAAACAGGCTAAACCACGCCCCTTTGATGTAAGACTCCGCCCACCAGCTACAGCTCATTTCAATATTGCATCAGAATCACACATCGTTTACCTGCATAAACGCATCTATCCAATAGAAACAAGTAGCGTTAACCTAAAAAATCAAGTGCTGTGAGATCATTAAAAGAGAAGTAGAACTATACACACTCTTAAAAATAAAGCTGATTTTTGCAACAGTTTTGTAAAAGAACCATTTTTGCGTGATCAGAGAAACTTTCAGTGATTAGTTTTTAAAAGAACCATTTTTTGCACTATAAATAACCTTAAGAGTTTCCGTGAATGTTAAGGACTCCTCATGGAACATCAATGCTAGTAAAAAAAACTTTATTTTTAAGAGTGCATGGTATGAAAAAGATATTTGATATTATTAAATCTTAAAGATTTTGCAACGCTTTTAGTAAAACTGCAGAAGCACAATGTTACAGCTGGAAATATGGATGTTTTATACTGACTCAACTGTACTGACAGAAGTGAGTCAAACACAAATTATTCAAATCTACATAATGAAATCATATTAGATATTATGAATATGAATATTGAATTTTCCTGAAATCAACACCCCTTAGACCCCACTTAGTTGCGTCTTATTGCGAATCATTCCTCATGAATAAATGTCAATGATTTTCACAATGAGCTCAAACCTGCTACAAAATATATTTAAATGGGTAGGAACAAAGGATCGCATGAGAAGCGCTAGAAAAGGAGATCACTGGAAAGGCCCGGGTTGTGGAGACACCCCAGCAGAATCAGCACCTAGAACTGCTGAGACAAGCCATTCCTTCAGAGGAGTTCCTCTGAACCAGAGCCAAAACCTTCCACCACAGCTGATCCTATTTACAGCGGTAAGCCACCGTATCGGATACCTGTCATCCATGCGGACCTGATTCATCAAGGTGTTTGGTTTACCATTGGCAAGGATTATCAGCAAAGCACTTCAAAGCCGCCGGTGACTGAAAGGAAGCATTCGCATCAGGTGAAGTGCGTTTGATCTCGGAACGAATCCAACTTTGATTCCACAAATGAAGAAATTCTCACAATTTGGCATTTTGTAGATGTAAGATCCAATGCAGTCTGCTTCAGGTGTCGTTCGAAGCTTCCTTGGAGTTTCAGGCAGTTCTCGTGAAAGTTCTAGTTATAGTTGCATCGTTTAGTAAAATTTTAAAAAGTATGAAGTCTTACTTTTCACATGCACTACATGGTCACTCTAATCTAGCACTTGGCTTCAAACTAGTCCTCAAAGGCATGCATAGTGCAGGAGCGATTCGGCTCTTCAAATTTTTTTTTGTGTGTGAATTTTGTTGTCTTCTCTTGGATTTGTTCTTTTGTTCTTCTAGAATCAGGTTTTTTGCTTGATCGACAAACCATTTGTTATGCAACAGATCAATCCAAGCAAGATGAAGTGTCGTTGTAGATGTCAAACAGTGAGATGTGTTGAACGAAAAGTGGTCACACTGGTTATAATGTGGCTCGATTTGCTTTAAAGTGCTCAGGTTGTAGGATCCTGTGCTTTCTCAGAATGCGGTGAAGCATCTTTGCTGGTCTTGGCGTCTAAATCATTGGCTTTGGTGGTTTCCTCAGGTGTGGTGGCATCTATCTGAGCAGATTTGGGCTGGACGACGGGGCTGGCGCTCAGGATGGAGTCAGGGGTGTGAGTGGCACTGTGCTCGCCCTCAGAAACGGCCGGCGGGACGCCTGCGAGGGTGTCGGACTCCAGCAGGAGCTTGTGAGAGGTCAGATTATCGGGTACGTCTGTGTCGCTGTCCAGAGGGAGCGCGGATGAGTTGAACTCCACGCCTGAGTCGTTCATCTCCAAGAAGTTCTTCTCAGACTGGAGGGCCTGGTACTGACCTGGTTTTGATACCTCAAGACCCTGAGAGTTAAATCAGAACCCAGAATTATAAGACGACTATTCAAATACCAAACAAAAATAATCCAAACAAAGACCGATCACTCAAAATGAACATTTTATATCATATTAGAGTAACAGAATTGACGGTCCACTGGATTATTCTGTCAATTCAGTTGCTTTACAATTCTGTTACTTAAAGGGTCGACTCTGTATATGAACTACTTTCACAAAAACAATAAAATTGCTGGCCAAATGGGTGCCCTAAGCAGAATAGTATTGTTGTGCCCCCTCTCTCAAAAACAAAAAAACACTATAAGGGGTCAAAATAGAACTTTAATAAAATATAAAAGTAAATAAATAAATTGTAATTATATTGTATTATCTATAAATTACAAATGTAGCTCTAGACAGTAGGCTACCTATATGATTTTATTAATACAGTGCAACTGACTTTATGGTCTCAAGCATTCAGAAATCACACAAAATAAAATTAAGCAGTTTTACTATGATAAAACCATGGTTAATTTCGGTAAGGGTTGTGATGTCCATGATTTATTGCAGAAATGAAATAGGTTGTAGCATTTCTATCGCAAAAAACTCCATGTGTACAATGAAGTATACTGCTGTGTTTTTGATGTTGTGGGTCTATATTTCAGCTGGAGGTCCTGGACAT
>JAUMHE010000072.1:17625069-17643275 GCA_032359235.1 Enteromius mattozi
AATCATTGACTGTTATGTGGCAAAACTTAACTTTCTCTCTCCGACAGATGAAGATTCAAGGGCAAAATAAGCAGATGTTGGCTGCAGCATGTCAGATGTTTCTGGGAAAGTCGGAGGGTGAGATTGCCCACATCGCCTTGGAAACACTGGAGGGTCACCAGAGAGCCATCATTGCACACCTGACCGTTGAGGTAAACAGACATGTGCACAGAGAAAATGCTAGCCTTTGACTCTGCAACATCACAAACAGCAATAAAACTGGATATAGTGTTCAAAATCTGCGCTTTCAGTCCTCAGCATAGTATATTGACTTCATCGAGCGTGGTGTGTCTTGTGTTTTTCTTTAGGAGATCTATAAAGACAGAAAGAAGTTTTCCGAGCAGGTGTTCAAGGTGGCTTCGTCCGACCTCGTCAACATGGGCATCAGCGTGGTCAGCTACACACTCAAAGACGTTCACGATGACCAGGTCTGTAAGCCATATTTGTGTTGTTGTCTTAATCAAACTTGGGGCCAAATTTACTAAACAAGCCAAATTAGCATGACAGCAAACGTTTGTAAATCTCATTGGATGATTTATTTAAATACTATCCTCTAATTTTTGAAAAGTAAGCAAGTTTAGCTGCAAAAATAAAGTGTTTTTTCCATTGCTAATATTTCACTGCGTCTCTTAAATAGATCCTAAAAGTAGGAGGGATGGATTTGGCTCAAGCTGTTAATAAATCTGCCCCTTCATATTTAAAATGCTTTAAATGTATAAAAAATGAATCTGTGTGAGTGATGAATCAAGTCTTTTTGTTTCAGGATTACCTGCACTCTTTGGGGAAGGCCCGTACGGCACAAGTGCAGAAGGATGCTCGAATTGGGGAAGCCATGAACAAAAGAGATGCGGTGATCAGGGTAAGCCATTCCTGAACTTTGTTGCAAATACAGCCTGTTTTCTAGATATCATTAAGATTTTTGTTAATGTCTCCCTGTCGTTACTCTTTCTTCTCTGTGTAGGAGGCCAATGCTATACAGGAGAAGGTTTCTGCTCAGTACATGAATGAGATCGAGATGGCTAAGGCTCAGAGAGACTACGAGCTGAAGAAGGCTGTCTATGACATTGAGGTCTTCACCAAAAAAGCTGAGTCTGAAATGGCCTATCAGCTCCAGGTAAAACGACAAAAAAAGCAAAAGAAAGAAATGCATACTTGGAGGAACTATTCCTATAATAATTATACCGATTTTAAGAAACATAACTGCGTGGCATGATTTTGTGGGTAGAATAGGTTTACTGAATTTATTCAGCAAAACTTTATCCTCCTGTGTAACTGTTGCATTAGGTGGCGAAGACAAAGCAGCGGATCGAGGAGGAGAAGATGCAAGTGTTGGTGGTGGAGCGCTCGCAGCAAATCACGCTTCAAGAACAGGAGATCACACGCAAAGAGAAAGAGCTGGAGGCCAAAGTCAAGAAACCAGCCGAGGCTGAGCGATACCGGCTGGAGAAACTGGCGGAAGCGGAACGGTGAGATGGATGCTCCTTCACCAAATGTTTTTGTCTAAAAACTGTAATTTCCACATTAATGCCATCATACAGAATTGCAAAAATGTCTCATCTTGGATTAAGTTTGAATAGGAGAAAGTATTTCTAAATTTAAAAACGTATGCATCTGGTCATTTTGTGGTCCCAACAGTCTTCAGCTGATCATGGAGGCAGAAGCTGAGGCCGAATCTATCAAAGTAAGTGACCAGCCATCATCTTGGCTATATTCAAAACTAAATCATTTGTATTACACCTGAACTGTGTCTCTGCAGATGAAAGGAGAGGCCGAAGCATTCGCTGTGGAGGCTAAAGGTCGTGCCGAGGCTGAGCAGATGGCTAAGAAGGCTGAGGCCTTCCAGCACTACAAGGAAGGAGCTATGGTGGACATGTTACTGGAAAAACTGCCACTGGTGAGTATTTGTATTTTTTCTAGTGCATTAGCAATACAGAAATATATTGCATTGCACTGCAAAAATAGGAATCTTGCAAGAGATAATCCTAATTAGAGCAAAAAGCATTTTAATGCAGTTTAAGTTGATGCCATAGATTGATGGTAAATTGCATTGTTTCTGTCCATTAGATGGCAGAGGAGATAAGTAAGCCCCTGTCAGCTGCCAATAAGGTCACCATGGTTTCCAGCGGAGGTTCAGAGGTTGGTGCAGCCAAGCTAACAGGTGAAGTGCTCGACATCATGACCAGACTGCCTGAAACCATTGAGAAACTAACTGGCGTCAACATTTCCCAGGTATTTCAAACAGTGTTATTTTTGTATTTTAAGTATATACAGGTGATCATGAATCATGTAGCATGTGCATATTCTCACATGTACAATTGATACTGAATTTCTTTTTTTTTAGGTGGCCCAGACTGGTTGAAGAAATTCTCCAGCATGACGTTTCTGTATGCATGCTTCATTAATCTTTCCTTGTATATTTTTCTCTTACTCTCACTTTTTCATCAGGTTCTTTATCATTTAAATGACCCTCTTCTCCATCTTCGACGATTTATTTCTTCTCCTTTTATGTTTCTTATCTTCCACACTGCATCTCTTTGGTTTTCCCTTTCCCATGATTCTCTCTCAACTTACACTTCCTGTCTGTCTTGCCATGCTGCCAAAACCCAAAGTGCATTTTAATCTAAAACTCCAGGGAAGAATGCTGTTCTTTACATTTTTAATGCAATCATAAGAAGACCGTGAAGTCCAAGGATCTGTTGAATGCCATTAGACACTGCAACTTCTGACATTTTGAAATGTTACTTTCACCTGTAGATTGTCTTTTAGAGCACTTTTTAATGCTGGTAGTGCACTAAGAGCATTTGGTTATATTTGAGCTTTCCATTAGGTGAGCTTTTGGAAGCCAAAGTAACATGAAGGGAAACACATTTATAAGGACTGATGCTGTCGTGTCATTTGTTTGTGGGGGTTGAATAGGATATACTTTTACTTTACCTCAACAGTACATTATAGCTATATTAGTTGGACACAATCTTGTAGAAGTTATAGCAGTTATCTGCTTCAAATGGTACTTTTCACTGAAATCTTAATAATGTCAGATCTTCATGTATGTTTAAGTGTTTATTCAAAAGAACAATCAATGTCTTTATGTGTTATGCAGAATAAGAAGTCAGCAATTATTTAAAAAAGGAAGAAAAAAAACTTATTTCAAAATGATCATTTGAAGGTTTTTTTTTTTTGTATGAAGTGTTTTCATCCATGACTGAAGGTGCGATTTTATACATACATACATATACATAATGTCTTTAATGTTGAAAATGGTCATGACCATGTAGTGTACTCTAGGACTAGACAGAGAAACTTGTTACATTTTTAGACAGTTTTGTTCATTAAATAAGTTGTGTTTCATAAAAAAGTAGGATTTTATAATATAGGTTTTGTTCATAATCATACAGTATTTACTACTGGTTACACTACATTTTTCTTTGATTACATAAAAATTGTGATGAATGTTCTTTTCCCACATGTTTAATTGTCAGTACAATATGTTTACTTTATTAACTATATAAGCATGTATTCATTAGCACTAATGGCTTAATTTAGATTTAATTGTTACTAACATGACATTAATGATGTATAAACACTGTTATGGTACTTCATAGATGTTGTGCATAATGCAAACTGAACTAACCACACATTTGTCACTTTTGTATTTGTTTTTACAATCTTCATGTTTAATGGTTTGACTAATGACTAATAGTTTTAAAGTGGGATGCATCCCTTGGAGACTAAATAGGAAGGCCTGCTCACTTATTATTGGTGGGCAGGTATTAGTTAAGCCTAAACAGTGATGTTTGGATAGATTTAGTATGTCAGGGCATTAGGTAGACCTGCTGTTATGCTGTGTAGGCTATGGCTGCTATGTTATTGTTATGAAGGAAAAACTATTTGTCAATAGATGCTTTTTCTACTCTATACTATTACGTAAACAAATCACCTATTTTAACTGTTTCGTCAATTTCATGTTTCAGCATGCATGCAAAGACTAACAAACCAAACCACTGTATTGTCTATCTGTGCTTATGATGCCTTAAAGTAACCTCCCTACTAAAATAAATGTTTAACTAAACTGCTGTTTGTTCAGTCTAAATTAATTCACATAATTTCAACACGTTCCCTGCAGGAGGATGCCAACCCCTAGGAAGTGTGAACATGGTATAGTGCTTTGACAGCCTCAGCTTGGGGCTTTACATTTACTGAAACCTAGTATGCAGCCACACTAAATATCTTACCATATTATACCCCCTCACTTACCTATTTTAAGGTGCCGGACATCATGAATCATCTCAAGTCCTCTTTGCATGACAAACTTCGACTCCAGCAGTGCATACGATCTAGCTGCCTCGCTATCTGCCATCCACCTGACACCACATGAACAAAGACACCAAATTTACAAACTTTTTTAAGGTGCGCTGAGGGTGAGTATATTATAGTCAACTCCAGTTTCCTACAATAAAAATATCATGGGTAAAAAGGCAATTTAATAATTGTTTCCAAGACTTCACTGGATCATTTATGCAACATGACACCTTATTTGTTCATAATATAAGAGCAGACACGATGCCACACATAATTGACATTCAGACGGACAGAAAAACTGCTTTTATACAACATTTAAATATGAAGTTGATACAAAGTCTATTCTATAGTCTTTGGTAGATATTAAATAACTTACGTCGTGCACACAATATTGTTTCTTTGTCTATGTGGCCCTGCGGAGCAGAAATAGTTCCAAACAAAGTCAAAATACAACCAACTACAGCATCCCAGAGCAACACAGAGTTGTTCATTCATTCCTAAATGAATCGTTGTTTTAAGTGATTCAGTTGAGTATTCACTCGCGAATGAATGAATCTGATCCCCACAACTAAGTTAGACAGAAAGACACAAGAAAAATTACTTTTAAAAATATTTTACACTAATTTAGTTGGCTGTTAAACTTTTTTCATACATTATATATATATATACACACACATATAGAATATAAAATAGTTATCCAGTAAGTATTGATAAAGACAAGCAATTTCCTGTAAATGAGTGGTGTAACGTTACGTTCTGAAAGCAGCGCCCTTTATTTCAATTAATTCAGATGAATCAGAGATTGTAGAAAGAGAGTTTCTTGTGAAATGTCCAAAATAAAAGTAAAAAAAAGCCAGTTGTAACTGAACAATATTGCACTAAACAATAACACAACTATTCCTGATAAAATGTGTTTATCATTTTTTTATTGTTCATATTAGGAGAAACAGTTACGTCAAGATGAATGAGTGTTGATCTATACAGCAAAGTCATCTTAAAGAGTAGTTAATAAGTATTAGGAGTGACAGAAGTAACATTAATAATAATATTGAGAACCGTGTTATTTTCCAAAGACATATATGGATACAACAAGGATTATACATGGAGGATCAGCCAATCACTTGGCTGCTTGCTGGACACAGACGGCATCATGTAGGTCAGTGATCGGATGGTTTAGCAATATGTTAACATCCCATACTCTGATCTGTAATGTTGCCTTTAATACATTTTTTAAAAATCATATTTCAGCTGGACCAGAAAGACAATCCTTCCCTTTTTTAATGAACATGTCATCTCTATATATACACACACACACATAGGAACTCCCAAATGGATAATGATGATGATAATAATTGCATTAAAAAAACAAAGTTAATATAATAACTGGTATTAAAGGTTTTTAAAAAAACTCTACTAAATAGTACCTGGTAACCAAACTGTTGTCTGCACATTTTCCCCCTCCATTCCCTCTCTGGAAAAAAAAAAAAAAAAGACTCTTTGTGGGTCAAGAAAATATAAAATGACTAAACTCTTCAGCTTAAAAACAAAACAAAACAAAACAACTGAATTTTATAGATGTTTTCACACATTCATCTCCTTCTTTAAATGCTCTCTTACATGCTCTTTCAACCAACCCTTCGCACACTCAATCATACATACACAAAGACAATAGAAAAATACATATGATAAATGGCTAAAATGTAATGACAAAACAGAAACAATGAATAAAAAAAGTTCATTTAAGTGCCATCTCCCATAAACCATTAGCTTCTGTTTATCCTTCTCCCCTTTAGTGCAGTCTTAGCCACCTCTTTCCAACAGGTCTCGGCTGGTAGTGACAAACCAGTTGCACGTTTGCTTGAAATGTCAATCAGCAGGCCTGCAAAGCAGTGTCATAAAAGGCATCAAACTTCATTAAGTCTTACGGATTTGGAAGAACATCAACAATTAAACTGTAAACCCTTTGTTCTGTGAAATACCTAATGATGTAAACTAGTTGCAGTTCTGGACAATTCATTTATGAGATACTTTTTCTTGTTTACCAGCATTTGTAATATTTAGAATTTAGAGAAAAAGTAAACTTGCTGGTCTTCAAAGCTTGATATAAGCTTGTTCTAGTCTTTGTTAGTTGGCGTTGGTAACCTTAATCACCCATTTATAAAGCTAGTGTCCTCTTTTAGTCTTGCACATTCCTTGCAACAAAATTAAACTTTGCTTTCATTTCACCTGTTCCTTTTAGTAGTGATAGAGAAATGCCTTAGAAAAAGATTCGGGCCATTTAGCAAAACAAACTTGTAGCCAATCAGCAGTAATGGGCGTGTCTATTCGTGACGTGGAGGAGACAAGTGTTCAGTGAACAGCCGAGCAGAGTGACAGAAAGATAAAAAGCAAAAGAGTAAAATGTCTGCGGAACGATAAGGCAAAATATTGTATTAGCCTGCGATCGGACGCCGAGGTTGTTTTGGTTCTTCATGATAGGTGAGTTACACTGGACGTGATAAAGCAACCGTTGAAAATCATTTGAAAATCAAGCAAGCGCGTCATAAATAGAACGCGGCAGCAGTTTTCTGTCTGAGATTTGTCTCGCCACTCGTGTCCCGTGTAAGTTAGCATCACTGATTATAATGACTACTATAGTATTTTGTCGCGCCACTCACATCCCGTATAGATGGTGAAACATTGGTACTGCTTTGTTTCACAGAACTCGTTGATCGGGTTGCTTAAGCCAGTGGTTTTCAATCCTGTTCCTCGGGACCCACTGCTCTGCACATTTTGCATGTCTCCCTTATATGACATACTCATTTGAGTTCATGGAGCTCTTTCTTAATGAGCTGATGATCTGAATCAGGTGTTTAAATTAGGGAGACATACAAAATGTGCAAAGCTGTGGGTCCCCAGGAACAAGTTTGAAAACCACTGGCTTAAGCTACGTATGTGTGGGGCGGAGCTATCAAAGGGGCCTTTTAGGGGTAGGGGCGTATTTGTTTTGGGGATTTCAAATATCAACATTGGCTTCCAGAAATCGTATATCCTGCCTTTGAGTAGTCGATTATGATATTCTGAGTAGGCCTGTCGCAATAATCAATATATTGACTTATCACACAATTTTTTGGGGCTTAATATATTGCCTATTATATTTACATAAAAAACAAAAAAACAACCCACAATAACATTCCACACCTAGGTCTATTGCAGCTTCTCGTACATAACGTTGTGTAGCCATGAGGTGCTAGTTCAAATCCTTCTACAAAAAACGTTTAATCTGCAGATATACCCTTGTTAAGGGATCTGTGTCTTTGTGCATACAGAGATCTGATCTATTTGTAAGAAAATGTTTATTTACTATTTATTCAAGTTTTTTAAGGTATCTAATAATTTGATCATTTCCATGATCTAGAATTGTGTAGGCCTTCTTGCATTATTATGCTGTTATGATTATACATTCAGTGGCATAAAATGGTCTTAAAATGACAATAATATCGCTTATCGCAGTTATTTATAGGGCAATATATCCCTATAGTTGTTATCGTGACAGGCCTAATAAGTTCACAGATCGACATTTCAGACTACCAAATTTAAAATGTAATTTTTAAAAAAGGTTTTTGTCCACTTGTTCAATGGTCTTGCCTGAAAGAATTTTTCCCATTAAGTTTTCCATAAGGGTTTTTAAGGGAAAGGTCTTTGTTTAAGAGTTATAGCCGTGAACCAAACTAACCAGCTACATGGTGAATTGTGGCATTAGAAACTGGTTTGAAGCAAAAACGTACTTAAAAATCGGTCTAAATACTAAACTGCACACTTAACAGCTTATGCGTTTGGTAATTTTCACAGATTGGTTGAGATTTCTTTGCAGAATTGGGGTAATGTAATTTTTCACAAGAAATTATGCTATTATATTAACAGTCTGCAAAATATCTTCTTTGGTGTTCAACATACAGGTTTGAAACAACTTAAGGGAGAATAAATGATGACAAAAGTTTCATTTTTGGGTGAACTGTCCCTTTAACAACCTCGTAGCTCAAAGATGGTCTATCTTCAATTGTTTGTAAATAATTATCAAAAATCAATTCCCCTATGGAGAAAATGAATGGGATTTTTACTTCCGTAACCCAATTGTTGCAATCTATATTGACCAAACTGACAGAATTGGGGCTTGGTATTGTACATTTGAATAGCTGCTAACTAATAATATCCACCATGACAGCTTAAGGCCTTTTTGTGACACTGCAGAGCAAGTCTAAAGAAAGACAGCTCATAAAAGTTCATGTGCTCCTCCTCCATCTCTCCTTTTCTCCTCAATTAGCAAGCCTGCCACCCCCTCCTGCCAGTCTGTATTTGGAAGTCCTCCCAAGGCAGTGTTTTATTTCCTATCCAATTCATGGTCCGTTTCTCCTCACCCCACCTCCTCGCTATTATTCTCCTCCAGTTCCTCTACGAGTTCATGTGCTCCACCTGGATGGCAGAGGTGGAGACGGTGAGGCAGAGGTCTTTGTGGGCCGCCAGGTCGGCCACGGTGACAGGTTTGTACTGGATCTCTCCAGCTGAAACGGTTTTGTACTGGTGCAGGTCGAAAGGGCAGGGTATTCCCTCAGTAACAGAGTAACTGGTTGGTGGGTTGGGGTTAGGTTGGTTTTGGGCTTGCGCCGCCACTCCTGCCCCGGCTGAAGCAGCTCCCCTGCCTCTCCCACGACCCCTGCCACTTCCCGGACCCGAGGACGGATTCTGGCCCTGCTGGGCTTGTTGAGCAGCTACTGCTGCTGCTACCGTCAGAGGGTCTGGGTTGTGTTTTCGCATGTGTTTCATCAGGTACGTCTCCTAAAAATATAACACAAACATAAAAGTGTGTCAACAATGTAGAGTTGCATGAAGAATCACACTTAAATCATAATCTCCTCTCAAGTTAAAAGCCTGGAGAATTTGCCCACTGCTTATTTATCCTGAAGGCACTGCCTTTAAATTTAGCATTTAACTTAAACGGCTAACAAGCCACCACAAGCTGGTTGCGGTTGCCAGATTTCAAGAGTTTAAATCCCCCAATCACAGCTGCTTTCTTGCAACAATCTGAAATGCGTGATATAGCTTAATATCCTGAAACAACCAGAGAAAACTAATTTAAATGCTGTGACACTGGCACCATAATCCAAGCGGAACGACAATTTAAGGTTAAAGGGGACATAACACAGTTTCTGTTAGGGCTGCCCTCGACCAAATATTTCTTTAGTCGACTAGTAGTCATTTATTTAAAGAATTAAGGCCAATTCACACCAAGCACGTTAACTATAAAGATAACGATAAAGATATGGTTCTAAAAATCATTCTCAATATTAGAGAATATCAGAGTCCACACCACAACTTTAATGATAAAGGCACAGAGAAACGATATTGTTGGAATCACTCCCAGAACATTTTTTTTCCAATTGGTGAACGATACAAACATTGGCAGCCAGTCAGAATCCATCCTGCTATAACGAGTTAAAACATTTAAAGCAGCAGATGCACATGCACTTTGAATAAACAGACGATATCGTTTGCTGGTGTGGACGCTAATATCGTTATCTTTATTGTTATCATCCTTGGTGTGAACAGGGCCTTAGTGCAGGGGTTCCCAATTCCAGTCCTGGGGACCCCCTGCTCTGCACATTTTGCATGTCGCTCTTATTTAACACACCTGAATGAGATTATCAGATCATTAGTTCAGTTCATGGATCTCTCTCCTAATGAGCTGATGATTTTTTTTTTTGTTTATGTTTATTTAAAAGAACATTTAAATCATAATAATGAGAAATGATGATTATGTGTCAGGGAAAAACATCATTCATCGACAAACTAGTCTAGTGCTTTCTTTGTTCTTGGTTTAAGTCGGTGACACTCACTGTATGCATGTTTCATACGGATTACATAATCTGAGAATATTTGTCTTCCATTTGAATTGGTTTATTTGAAAGCAGACATTTCACTCCATCAGATTTTTTTATGTCTGTAAGGGGAAACATACATGGAATTTCACGCTCAAGTTCACAAAGGCGGAAGCATATCCTGTTACTTTCATTATTTTACAAAAGCACAATTTTTTGTTGTTATTGTGACTGCACACAAATAAATGTAGAGTCTTGACAGACTTGACAGATGTATTAGTCTTATCAAACGTATATATCTATAATTTTAGGTTAATAAAACAAAAGATTGACCAGATTTAAATCAAGGATTGAGGTATGATGGGTGGGATCTTACAGATGTGTAGGCGCGGTTGCAGAGGCCACAGGAGAAGAGTTTGGCGTGTTTCACCGTATGCGTAGACAAGTGAACCTCTAAGCTGGTCGCATCTGTGTAGCCGCGGTTGCAATTGTGACATTTGTATGGCTTATCCTTGTTGTGCTGTCTTCGATGAGACTGAAAAATAAAACAAGTAAATGTCATGATGTTAATGTTAACATGAAATCGATTAGAGAGTTTTCGAGATTCCCAGTGACATGTTGTTAAGTAGCCACTAAGCTAAAATATTTATAATAGTCTGAATTAATAAACAACACTTACAAAAGAATATCTGGCAGTGATTTATGCAATTCCAACTTACTGTCAGTTATGGATGGGAATCTGAAGAACGTAATACATTTAGTGCCCCAAGGTTATTTCAGATTTTAAACAGACACTTGACAAATACAATTGTTTGCACAATGTATGTTTACAGACCTTTTAATGACACAAATGCAGACTAATATTTGGTCATTACTACCATTCAAAAGTTGAAAGTCAGTGTGTGTTCTTCTTTAAATTATATTAAATAAGATTGTATTGATGAAAAGTGACAGTAAAGACATTTAAAGCATTTTAAACATGATCCATTTCTAATTAATGTTTTGTTTCATAGAAATGAACTTTCTATTAATAAAAAAATCCTGGAGAAAAAATACCAGCTTCTATAAAAATGTTAAGCAGCATAACTGTTTTCAACATTTATAATAATCAGAAATGTTTCTTGAGCAGCAAATCAGCATATTAGAAGGATTTTTGAAGGACCTTGTGACACTGAAAACTGAATGATGTTACAAATTCAGCTTTGATCACAGAAATAATTGATCTTTTAACATGCATTCAAAAACATTTATTTTAAATTTTGATCAAATAAATGTGGCCTTAATGATGAGACTACTTTCAAAAACATTAACAAATCTTACCGACGCCAAAGAGTAGTGTATGTGTTAAATAAAAATACTAAATATAATTACTTTTTGTACAGTTTTGTATTAATTGATTTTAATAAAATGCCACCTAAAAAAATCCTTTTTAAAATATTACACTGTCATACAAACAACCAGTTAGTACACTAACTTAAAATCTATCAAGCCCAAAAAATTAATTTACAGTTCAGTGAATCAGTCCAATAAAGTGACCAATTTAACCAATTCATTCAAATAGTGTTCTGGTTCACAAAAAAGATCTAAAGAGTCATTAATTTCCAAAACTGAAGTGGACTGAACTTTTATCTGCGTATTGCATTCTTAAATAGTAACTGAAGAAAGTTTGCTTGTTCAGTCTGCAATGGATCCAAAGGTTGTGTAAAACCATGCCTCATGTATCTCAAATCCCATTTGAACCACAGGGTTTCAATCACTTAGGTAGAAAGCTGAAATGTGTGGAAGCATCCATAAATCAGCTGAAGGTGTTTACCTGGAGGTTAGATAGTTGGGTAAAAGCTTTCTCACAGCCGGGATGAGAACACTTATACGGCCGATCGCCAGTATGAATCCTTCAAAACAGAACAGAAGCTCTTCATTAGAATGTTTGATCTAAAGATCACATGAATACTTTGTCTAAAATATGTTTCTGGGAAGCCTACACAATCCTCTCAACTACAGCATGAGGAGACAACAGAAGAGAAGGAATCAGGGGAAATGACAGCAGGAGAAGAGAGGACGGATGCTGTATACGGTTCAATACTGATTCTATCTGTCCCTGTCTGTTACCTGTTATGCTGCTGTAAGTGACTGAGCTGCCTGAAGGTTTTCTGGCAGTAGGAGCAGGTGTAGGGTTTGGCGCCGCTGTGGATGCGGATGTGCTGGGACAGGTAGCTGGAGTTGGCAAACGATTTGGAGCAGTGAGGACACTTGTGCGGTTTGCCCTCTGTGTGGTTTCTAACAAGGGATGAAGGGAAGGGGATGAAAAGAGAGAAACAAACAGAGAGAGATTTACCAGTGAATCAATAAACGAGCCCTACTTGGATCAAATCATGATCTTATCCTCAAACACGTGGTAGATTACATGCTTTTAGCAATGTGATGGTGCTCATTGTGGTGTCTGAGTTATGAAACGCAGCACACAAAAACACAAGGCACTTTATCTTATCCTCTCTCTCTCATTCTCTCTCTCACCAGCTTCCTTTCCCCTCCCTAACTATCGGTTATATGAAACTAACCCGAGCTTTTAAATCAGAGCAGACGAAAGAGACATGATGAAGATAGAGTAGAGTAAGATGGAATTCAATTAAAGACTTCTTGTCCGACAGAATAAAAATGACATGGAAAGGAGAGAAAGAAGACATGACAAAAGATGTAATGTAATGTAGAGAAGAAACACAGATAATACAGAAGCAAATGGAGACAAAATGACATGCTTTTAAGCCTTCCAGCCTGCTAGATTTTGATTAAAGTGTATTTAAGGTTAATATAGTTGCTTTTAGTTTTTACAAACTAAGGGACAACTTAAAATTTATGTCAGTAATAATTAAAATGATCACAGAAGTAGTTTATAAACTATAGTTAAAAATGGGACTGCTTATTGATACATTAGTTTTCCTTTTTTATTATTCAGCTATTTTTTTTGACTTGTGGACTAAATAAAACCATGCAACTATACTGTTAAATGTGCATTTCTAAAAGACAAAAAAATTTTAATTAATATTGCAGCAAACCTGTTTCATGATTTTAAACAATATATTACTTATTAGAACATCAAGAAACTAAGAAATAAATTTTTCTGTTAGGATATTTATTTTAATAAAAAAATGACAGGAAAAGTGTAAAAAAAATCAAAAACGTGAAGTGTTTATCATGTTCTGATCATAAAGAGTAGTTTCAAACGGTCTGGTTTCTACGACTTCCAATTAGGAGCAAATATCTGCCTTTAAACCAAAGGAAATAAAGATTTAAATTAGTTGTGATGATAAATATTGATATCGACTGATATGAACAATTTTTTCCTGACAATTGTTTTGGCCATATCCCTCAGCCCTATACAAGATTACTGTAAAATTGTACACTCCTGAAAACGCCCATAAAAGCTTTGAATGTGTCTATAATAACCATATATTCAAATTTATATGTTTAAATCAAAAGATTTAATGTATAAACGTTCTATCAAAATACCGAGCAATGCAATATTTTAAAATCATTTTTTAAATCTATTTAAAATATGCACAGAGTAAAAGAAGAAAAGAAAGAAGAGTAAATCAATGAACTAAAATGAAGATTGATTAATTAGAAAAACATGATTTTACCCAGTCCACACAAGGAAGCAGATTTAAAACATTGAATAAAAAAGCTTTTCAGGAATACAGTGCCACAAAAATGTCGACAGGACATTAAGAAGTAAATGAAACAAAATAAAGTTAGAGATCGTGGTGTGAAATAAGACAAGCAGATGCAGCATGAAGTGATGAGCATGAGAAAAAACACCTACTTCTAACTGCAGAAATAGCATTGTCTGGTGTTTCACTAGAAGTGTGTGCGAGCTCAAATGTCACCACATCAGGGTGGGAAAGGACAGGAAAGTATCAAGAGAAAGAGAGAATACAAAAAGCGAAATATAAACATGCTTATCCTAAAAAATAAACACTACTAAGCCAACTACTCAAAGCCCTGTCTCCATCCTCTAGAAGGTGTAGCAGTGCCTGCTTTAGTACGTCTCTCACCCACACACACACACACAAGCGCGCGCGTGCATACCGTGTATGCTGCTGTAGGTGGCTGAGCTGTCTGAAGGTTTTCTGGCAGTAGGAGCAGGTGTAGGGCTTGGCGCCGCTGTGGATGCGGATGTGCTGCGCCAGATAGCTGGAGTTGGCGAAGGATTTGGAGCAGTGAGGACACTTGTGTGGCTTGGCCTCCGTGTGCGACTTGGCATGAATCTGCATGTCTGATTTGTTGAAGAACGTCACCGCACACATCCGGCACCTACAGGGAAGAACCAGCATGTGCATTTACATTCGAAATACACACCGAAGAAATCAATTTAAAAACATTAAAACAGCCTTGAGAACTTATACTGAAAAAATGTGTCACAAGGTATCCCATGAAATCCTTTTGCATTCCATTTATTATCTTTATAGATGCTCCCTTACAAGTCGACCGAAAATAAAGCAATATTTTTGTAAGGTAGCAGAAATGTCATGCAATTAGAGTCAAAAGTTCAAATAAAAGCACTGAAACACATTCATACAGTGTCAGTGTGTTGCAGTGTTTCATGCACACTAAAATGAATCAAGCCCGCAAATGTTTAAGGAAATGGCTGTTTATTTCTTAAGCAAATATATGCACCTGTATGACTTATTTCCATCTTTGCCTGGATGATCATCCTCATCATTGGAAAGGTCATATGGGTCACTCGTGTTGTGCTGTAAAAGTGAAAGAAATTAAGTGAGCATTTTAAAACAGGTGAAAATTTCTAAATTGACTTATCACTGATGACTTGTTTGGACAATAACACAGACTTGCATCTTAAAAAAAAAAACATCTGCTGATTATCGATAAGGTCCTAATATTACCTAATCTGATGATGCTGAGTTAAAAAATATCAATAAAAACCACCATGTATTTTTTTTTTACAAATTAAGAATGAATTATTTTAAATTACTTAAATGTATCAGCTCTAATGCACTTATCAAAACAAGTAGGTTTTGTAATTTAATGACAAATAGAAGTTTTTAAAACATATCATTTAACTTACAATCTGCAATGGAGTGGGAAAATATGCATTTTATTATAAATTAAGTTTAGCAACAAAAAATCTTTTTTGCCACAAAATCTGTGACACGTTTGCATTTTCTTCTGTCACTTGCCAGAATTCTAACCTTGAAAGCATGATCAGGCAAAACAATAATGCAAAAGTAGGCTGATTTTGACAAAACATTTCTTCATATGGTTCAAAACTCTACAAAATACATTATATTTTGTCAGAAAGTGTGACATGCTCGAGTAAAACAAGCAAAATTACTGGATTTTATTCAGTGCATATGATGCAGGGAAGTGTGAAATAAACAATAACTTATTTACATAAAGTAAAAATGATGACATCTCACCTGTCCACCAGCGGCCATGTGTGCAAGAATCAGTGCATCACTTCCGGTGGCGAGTGCATGGGCTGAAACAGGACCTGCCCTTTGCATCATGGACTTCTTCTTTCTGCCCCGCTTTGAGGGTAGTGGCATGACTACGGCGGGAGGAATACTGCCGTCCTCTTTCTTATCTGTTCATGTCAGCGGGGCAAAAACACAGCACTATAATACTTAATATGAAACATAATCTGCATAATTTCTTCCTGCAACTCTGCATTCAGATTTTGCATGAACTTTACTATCTTCAAAGAAATGCCTGAAATTTAAAGGTCTGACATCAAACCCCTTCACAATGACACTGATTAACTCAGTTATAATAGTATTTCAGTAAATCAGACATAAATGTGCAGTAAAACTAAAATATGCATTCACAACATTGTAAAAACCCTATTTTAAAGGTGCTCTATGTAATAATGACAGATAACAGTTGAAATGAGATATCTGAGAGATATTTGTTTCTCCTGACACCTCCCTCTCAGACTCAACGCTTATGGGTTGCCAGATTGTGGACACGCAACTGTGATCTCTGACCCAATTCAGTTGCTGGTCTTAATGGCTGCAGTAGGCTGTGTTTTCCACCAAATGACAACCAGGGGTGTTACTACTACTGGGTAAACTGGCAGTGGGCAGAATTACACACACATTTCAAAGCCAAAATAACTGGCTGTGGCATTATTTTTCAAAGAAACAATTACGTGAACTTGACATGTTTCACAAATATATGTAAACATATCGCATTTTTATGCTTTAGTTGAGTCAAATTACACCCAGCACCTTTAAAGGTCTACCTTGGCAAACTACTGTGGTTTTATATGTCAGATCTTATATGTCAGACCTAATTTTAAAGCCAAATGACTGAATTAAATGAAATAACTGAATTCTTATTTGAATTTGTAAAAGTAACCAAATTCTAATTCAAGCAAGAAGTGGTGGTTACTGTTTTTGCAGGCCAACACACACCAAATTTAAACGGTTAGTTCACCGCAAAATGAAAATTCTGTCATTAATTACTCACCCTCATGTCGTTCCAAACTCATAAGACCTTCGTTCATCTTCGGAGCACAAATTAAGATATTTTTGATGATATTAGAGAGCCACCTGTCTTCTCCATAGACAGCAATCCAACTGAAATGATCCCAGATCCAGAAATGTAATAAAAACATTGTTAAAACAGTCCATGTGACATCAGTGGCTCAACTTCAGTTTTACGACATTAGGAGAATACTTTTTTGCACAAAGAAAACAAAATTAAACAATTTACTCAACCATTCTTCTCCCCTGAGTTACATCTTCTGTTATTTGAGAGAGTATCACATTGCAACTCATACGAACGCTTTAACGTATTTGACATAATCTATGGTTGTTTACATCTAGAGGAAAGTGAAAGCAAGCATTATGATACTCTCTGAAATGACAGAAGACGCAAGTCAGGGGAGAAGAATGTTTGAGTAAATTCTGTTATTTTTGTTTTCTTTGCACAAAAAAAAGTATTCTCGTAGCGTCGCAAAACTGAAGTTGATCCACTGATGTCACATGGACTGTTTTACTGATGTTTTTACTACATTTCTGGACCTTGGATCATTTCAGTTGTATTGCTGTCTATGTAGGGTCAGATGCGTCTGAATTCATAAAAAATATCTTAATGTGTGTTCCGAAGAATAACGAAGGTCTTATGAGTTTGGAACGGCTTTAATGACAGAATGTTCATTTTTGGGTGAACTAACCCTTTAAGTGTTATTAGACTGTATAAGTGTTTTAGTGATGTGAGTGTGATTGGCTGCAGGGTTCTGGTAGAGATGTACATGTGCTATTATACTTACAGTGGCTGTGGAGATAGAGGGAAGGGGGCCGGACAGCCTCTGACAGAAAAGAGCAGAACATACTCAACATATAGAGCTCGCTGTCCCTCTCTCTATTCATCCATCATCCATCCCTTCTCACTACCTCCCACAGTCACTCTCACTTTCACTTCCTACAGATTCTCGGGCTCTCAGACTGGCTGAGTAAGCAAGCATATGTGTGTGTGTCTGGTGCTTTTACAGTGAAAGTGACATGAAAAACAATTACGGGAATAATCAATATTCAGCAAATGTGTGGAGTTTAATTGTTGTTGTATAAGAAGGAAATGCTCGATCAAACACATGCTCTTAATATAATGACTAAGGCCATCAGGAATCATTTGTGACTAAGAAATACCTAATGAGGTCACTATTCACTTTGCAAAAAAGGAGAGCTATGAATGTTGCATTATGACAGGAACATTGTTTTGAAGTAATTGTGTGCAAGAATTTATTTATTTGTTTTTTTTTAACAAAGCATGTTTTTTCTTTTGCCTCAAGTGAACATCATACTTTTAGCAAGCTGACCAAAAGTTACAGTAAAGACATTCATGATGTTACAAAATATTACAATTTCAAAAAACTGTTCTTTCTAGTTATCAAGGAATTCTAAAAATAAAATCTATCCCAGTTTTTACATAAATATAAAGCAGCATAACTGCTTTTAGCATTTATAATAATCAGAAATGTTTCTTGAGCAGCAA
>JAUMHE010000072.1:17705780-17718541 GCA_032359235.1 Enteromius mattozi
AAACAGATAGTTAGTCTCGACAATCTTCTTAATCTAGTTCTTCTTTTGTAAGAAATAAACTGGTTCTTAACTACTTTCAGACCAGCACTAACCCACATAAAGCTATACTTTCCATAAATAAATTAATAAATCACAAATATGTTGAAATTAAATTATTCTCTATACATTGATTATATATAATGGTTTGAAATGGATGATGAAACAGCAGCGCCTTGAATGCATTAAGAAACGTTTTATTTCCTTTGCTTCGTTCTGACTCTTGAAATGTAACGAAAAAAAGCCCAGTTTTTCCTCAAAAGCAGTTCATATTAATCCCTGATTTTAGTCATAAACCTGCATGAGATCAACTACATATTACTGCTTGAATAAATGTTTCAAATAGTGCTAGAAATGTTATAATTAAGAGAATTAAACATTGATCGAGGCGTTTGAAAAGACAGAATGAAATATGTCTCGCACAATAATAACTAAAAAACACTGGACTTGATTCGAGACGCACTTCTGTCTCCTTTATTATCAACAACAACAAAGAGATGTGTTTCTGATGGATATTAAACACAGATCGGTCCTGCAGCATATATATAATCATTATTATTATTGATCATTATTATACAACAGTCTCAAGCACACAAACATATTCTTCTTCAATCAAATATTTCACACCGAAACACAAAACTGCAAACAATAAACACAAGCCTTTAATAATAAAAACAATACGAGCAGATATCAGGGTCAGATATGATCAGATATGAAGCAGTGTCTCATAAGAAGAGCTTCAGCCTCTGTTAAAGTCTTCAGAGGAGTCTTGATGGTGTCTTCAGCGGCTCGAGGAGAAGATCAGACGCTGTGGCAGACATCTTTTTATCAACATCATTAATGGATGAATGTATCATCACTAAACAAACGACCCGAAACACAGCCGGCTTCACGAGGCTAATCAACACAAATAATGACCGAGTAATCAGACAATATTTATTTAAGGGCCATTTTACAGAAATAGTGTTTAAAGAATAATGTGAAAGTGAACAACACATCACTAAATCTAACCATACGCTCATCGCTTTTAATAGAAATCATCACAAACAGAAGTTCAGCTCAGTCTCACAGCACTGTGTACAGATTTAATGAAGTATTTTGTACAAATTCACACACCTCACTCACATGATTTCATCGTTTCTGCTAAATCCTACATATTTTACGAGATTAGCATGAATTAGCACCTCGTGAAACACGTACGAATCGGTCTGAGACTGTGTTGAAGTGGAGATGTTTTAACGTGTCTGAAGCTCAGATCAGATGTGAATCATCCCTGAACTCTTCTGATCAGACCTGAGCTGCTCTCCGTGTCTAATATGTCGTATGTTTCGTATGAATCTGATTCTGCTGAGGCTTTGATTTAAGTGTAATATCTTCTTTAGCTCTTGCTGACGCTGAACTGAATCAGTCGAGTCCTCCGTCCGGCTCTGAGCAGCTCTTTCACTCTTTTCTCATGAGTGTGAGTTCAGGAGAAGACGTATGCTAAACATGCTAGTCATGTCCTAAAGCGTGCTAGAAACAAGCTAGCAGACATGCTAACACAACAGAACTACAAAACCTTTTCATGCCTTCATAAAGAATCGGAAATACAACAGTAGAAAGTTTTTTCATGCCTTCAAACGACTTCAAAACACTGCCGGCATTTCAGGCCAGGCTTTCTCCAGAAACAGAAAGATTGTCTCGATCGTCTTTTTAATCTCGTTCTTCTTTTGTAAGAAATGAACTGCTTCTGCTTCAGAAACACGCTTTCATCAGAATTATTGTGTAAATATTCATTAGTACCATGAAATTCTCTCAAAATACAAAACTAATAAACAATTATTGAATAAAAATATATTATTTTGAGTTTACTGAAAGTAAATTGTGAGCAGAGATGCTTTAAGGAGATAAAAATATTAGAATATTATTTTCAGTCGAGAAAAAAAGTTATCATAATTATTGCGTCAATATTAATTAGTAAGATGAAATTCTCTCAAAGTACAATATCATGATTAAAACTGAAAAAACTCCCATAGACTCCCATTCACGGAATGTTCAGGTGCAGCTCCAACTGTCAAAATTCAAATCTAAACACACTGCAGCTCATTAGACTCAATCAGACTCCCTTCTATGTGCTATTTCTAACCATTTAAACTCCTTTAAGCTTCCACTCTATCTAATACTATTACTAATCTATCTAAATCATGCTAGCAACATGCTAATCATTCTAGTATCTTGCTAATCATACTAAGATCATACTATTAACACGCTGATCATGCTAGAAACATGCTAGCAACATGCCAGTAACTTGCTAATCACGCTAGCAATATGCTAGTAACTTGAACTAGAAGCATGTTAACTTGTTAGTTATGCTAACAACATGCTAATCATCTATCTATCGATAATCTGACTTTATAATCTGACTTCAGATCAGATGAAAATATTAGGGTGAAAAAAAATATTATTTTTGATGGGGAAAAAAGTGAGCATAATTATTGTGTAAATATTAATTTGTACCTATGCTCTCAAAGTACAAAATAAAGAAACAAAAATAACAAAATTATATTACATTGATTTTACTGAAAATAAAACAAAAAATAATTTTTGGTGTTCAAACTTCAAGCTTTTAAAAGCGATTCAAATGTAAAACTAATTCAAACATTATGCTTTTTTAAACTATTTTCTCAAGAAACAGGAAGTTTGTCTTTCAATATGGTTTTAATCTAGTTCTTATTTTGTAGGAAATGAACTGGTTCTGCTTCAGAAACAGAAGAAAAGTGAAACGTGTGAACAGAGATGATTAAGATGGTTAAATTCTCTCCTCTAAGCTGAGGATTTATTTACAGATAACTAAAGAAATAAAAAAATAATAATAATGATGAAATGAATACCACTATGTTTCAGTGAGACCAGGGCAAACATCTCTCATGTATATTTAAGTTCATCTGTGATCTGTTTTTCAGTAAATCATCTTCACTGTAATATGCTCGCTTTCATATCTCTTCTGCTCATATTTGCTCATAACACTGTTTGTCAAAACTCTAAAGAACAGCTCGTGTTGATTCTGACTTTCATCTTTTACTGAATAACCTTCAACCCTCTGATTTTTGATGTTAAGAACTCAGGATATAGTTTTGTGTTTATATGTAATCATATTCATCTGTTCACTTCTTTTGAATGCTGGTATATTTTAGTACAAACCAGTTCTGGTCGCTATTCATAATTGCTCTCATGTTAATGTGGACGTTTGGTTCTGTGTAGAAAAAGAAGACTGGAACACATTTCTGCTCAATCATCAAGTCTTAAGACTATATCAGAAGAGAGAGAGGAATGGTGATGATATAATAATCTGTGTTGATTCTCTCTTCTCAGGTGTTCACTCGTTCCAGTGGATGTACGGCTGTGAGCTGGATGATGATGGCACCAGACGAGGATACATGCAGTATGGTTATGATGGAGGGGACTTCATCAGTCTGGATAAGAGCACACTCACCTGGATCTCTGCTAATCCTCAAGCTGGAATCACCAAGACCAAATGGGATGCTGATAACGCTAATAATCAATACAGAAAGGCATATCTGGAGAACGAATGCATCGAGTGGCTGCAGAAGTATGTGAGATATGGCAAGAGCACTCTGGAGAGAAAAGGTATGAAATATCAGTTGTTTTAATAATCACTTCATAGCATTCATCACAGCTACCTTCACCTCTCCAGCAGAAAACACAACAGAAAGTGTGTGTGTTATATCTGACTATATCTCCTTCACACTCTCTGTCTTTATACTCTCTCCGCATTTACTTACTTACAAATTAAAACTTGTTGTAAACACATACAAGATGCTAGAAGGCTGTTAGAATCACATGATATTTATGATATAATCATGTATATTGTTGTATATAAACATGCATAGCTGGTATTTATGAGGGATTTTTATCATACAGCAACACAAAAGAGAGTAAAACACTATTAAAGTAATCCAGAAGATGTTTACAGTACAATAATACTATTTTAAAAGATGCAATATTACTCTACTGCAATTCATTGGATTTAGTATAATTTGAACTAAACATTAAAGTGCAGTTATTGTATTGTTTTTCTTTTTCTTTTGTATTTATACACTGTACTTTCCCTACTTTCTATTTGCACTTTATGCTGCGGTAACAAAGAAATGTCCCCATTGTGGGACGAATAAAGATATCTAATCTTATCTTAATACATGCACTCACTATCATTAATCTGAATGAATCCAATCGATTCCAGATCCTGAAAGCTGTTTATATAAACCATAAACTTTAATCTCATTCAGATTTTTGTCTAAATGTGCATTCATGTATTCAACACATTCAGTGCTATACACTGTAGAGTTGAGTATAGTTTTCATTTTTGCCTTGACAAGTATGACGGAGGAGCTCTTTTTTCAGAAATATTTATCAAATATTCAGTGTCCTTCACTGGCCAGCTCATAAGATGTAAAACACCTGTAAACAGATCAAGGTTTATTTGAATGAGAAGACACTGCATTGGTTTTCTAATGATCAGATTATTTTAAGGTGTACTTTTATAATCTGATGGAAATATCATTTGGATCAAGCTCAGTCGGATGGATCGAGGTGTTTGAGTGAAAGCTTTTCTCTCTGACTGAGTCAATGGTCTGATTAATATAAAGCTCTTGATCTCGGGACTACAACAACAGATCATGAGAAGAAATACATATCAACCTTATGGATTAGCTTTGTTTTATTTGAATATTGGAGACTATGTCTATTTTTCTCTTTGTTTATCTTCTTCTCTCTCTTCAGTCTCTCCTCAGGTGTCTCTGCTGCAGAAGGATCCCTCGTCTCCGGTCTCGTGTCACGCTACAGGCTTTCATCCCAAAGAAGTAACTATCTCCTGGCAGAAAAACACACAAGATCACGATGAGGATGTGGATCTGGGTGAACTTATTATCAATGAGGACGGCACCTTTCAGAAGACCAGCACGCTCAATGTTAAACCTGAGGAGTGGAAGAAGAACAAGTATGAATGTGTTGTTGAGCACCAGAGCAAGACCATCAGAGAGATACTGACAGAAGACAAGATCAAAACTAACTACGGTGAGAGACATCGTCTCGATGAGTAGATTATCAAACTGTTGAGGGAAATGATTTGATGTTGTCAGTCTCTGATACTAATGTCCAGGAGATATCACAGTCATAGATGATGGTGGTGTTTGTGTCTGCTGAAGTTTGAAACCTGTAGCAGTTTCTTAGATTGTCTGAATAATTAATAACTTGATGTTTTCACCTGATCTGATTCTTCAGCTCCTTTCCCCATCGGGATTATTGTTGGTGTTGGTGTTGTTGTTCTTCTGCTGGTGATCATCGGTGTTGCTGGGTTTATGCTGTATAAGAAAAAGAAAGGTGAGAGAGACTCAGATATTATCATCATCATCATCATCATCACTACTGACTACATTTGCATGTTTTACACATTTGTGTACTAATATTTAATCTCTCTGGATTTTTGTTTTTCAGGATTCAAACCTGTTTCGTGTAAGTTTTGATATTTATTAAAAACAGTTAAACTCTGCCATTCTTGATATGGTTAATAGTAATATGTCAACCCGATCTCATCAATGTGTGTATAAATACTACACCAAATAAAAACAAAAACAGAAGTGGACTTTGGTTTGTTTATGATTTGGATTAGGGTTGTGGGGTAAATGCATATCATATGTACATAAAAACTGTGTATTATATACATGACAAACATGTGTATACACCAAAATCAGTTTTTCTGTATCAATACCACAAGTTTTCAATTTTACTTGGTGTATTATTTATATGCATTTTCATGAGACTGGGCTGTAATGTTTATATTTCAATATTTTGGTCATTTAAAATCAAAGAGTAAGTCAAAATGATATGTGTTGTTCTGTAATATTTTTCATTAAATAGATCTACTAAATAATAAATTGTGCAATTATATGATGTCATGATGATTGTGATTATTGTTCTAGCCTCTGATGACGGCTCTAACAGCTCAACTCACTCCAATCAAAAAGCATAGAGATGTGAGTGCATTATTATTATTATTATTATTATTCATTAGTGCAACTGTTTCAGTCACGTGAACTCAATGAAATGTAATTTCTGACATTTTAGGAGACCAGATGAGAGCGAGAGATGAAGTTATAAAAGAAAAAGATACTCCTCCTGCTGTCCATCTTTCTTACAACACACAAACGCACAAACACACACACACACAAACACACAAACACACACACACACACACACACACACACACACACACACAGGATCATAGAGTTCAGTGATAAGATTGATCTATATTATGGTTAAGGAAGGTTTTTTGTTTAATCACAATTTATGTTCATCTTTGGTTTTCATTTATTGTAGGAAGTTGTTCAATTTAAGATGGTATGTTAATATCGGAGTTTTAATTATAAAATGTACATATTTCTCTTTGGTGACAAAAGGAAACCAAGAATACAAATAACTGATTTGCAAAAAAATAAACACTAGAAAGTGTTGATAGTTGAAGCATCTGAGTAAGACCCGTCTATATCTCAGTCTAAGAAAATCTCTAGAAGTGTGATGTTTAAGACAAAGAATATAAAATAAATCAGGGTAATGCTAACAAATTCTTTATCTACTGCAAAACATAAGATAACTTTAACTTTGGATAAATAGTGGAATTGGGCTACTCCAGCAATAAAATTACACAATATGTAGGCCTCATATTTTATTTCTTTTATGGGATTATTGGGCTTTTTCTGCTTGTATACTTAATTTGTTTTGTTTTACATAATTTAGATAAGTTGTACTAGAATAATATTGATTCTTGTGATCTTTAAGATATTTTACTGTTAAACCTGTACATGAACATCTGTACATTACAGTCTATTTTCCTTTATTTGAGGTTACTAAGTCTAAATTAAGTTACATGATTTTTTTGTATATTGGTTGGCTTTAAAACATTGTATTATGATTCTACTTTATGATATTTCGATTCTTTAAAAATAAATAAACCTCACAAAAAAGGCCAAGCAGTGAATGTCTGTCTTTCAGGATTACTCTCTTACAAAATACAGCAGTATCCATATTTGATCAGAATCTATTAATTGTTTCAGGTGCAACTGAATATTCTAGAATTACAGGTCTATGATGCATAAGTGCACTATTCTTTCCCAAAGTTAATATGAAATATTGTGATGACCCCGCCAAAGGCAATAAGATTCATAGGAAAAAATAGGTTCCAAAAATATATTTTTAATAAATCTAGGCAAAAAACATAGGTTTGCACATGAAGAGAGAAAAAAATAACTTTCAACAAAATCAATAAAAATCAAAATAATTAAGCCTATTAAAGAAAAAGAATACACTCAAGTAACTAAGACATGTGCTATGCAAACTGCAAATAACGAATAAAACCACATTTATACAATTGGACTAGTCCATATGACCAGACAGGGGGAAGACAAGACAACCACAATTACAACTACGAGGTACAACCAACAAACAACAAGTGACAAACTACTTAAATATTGGAATAAAAAAACATATCAAGTATAAATCTTAAATTAACCCAAACAAACAAGTTATTAAAGAATTAAACAGCCCTAAACTAAACAATACTGTTAAATTAAACCAAGCATAAACTGTATAGGAATTACGGAGGTTGTTGATAAATGTCAGTAGATCAGAATCAAAATGACTGTATTCAAAATTTATAGATTTTTTTGCTGGTGAAATATAGTGATATATTCACAATGAACTCAAGAGGAAAGGAAGAGTGTTGATCTGCTCAGATGACACCAGAAAAATATTGTTTAGTACTTTAAAGAGCTCTTAGGGGTCACTCTTTGGTTAAAATGAGGTTGAGAAAATGAGTGTTGTGGCTCTGGTGGATACATCTTAACTAGCCTTTAAAAAGTTTTTTTTTTTTTTTACTTGAAAACTATATATATTGAAAAGTAAATATACAGTAAACAATGTAAATTTGTTTAGCTATAAGACAATGACTTGCCATTGTCAAATTCTTAGTACTTTTATAAAAACGACTAATTCATTGATAAATTGCCCAAATATTCCTGCTCACACTGAGATGTTGTTTTTCTCTATTCACCAAATACAGCAAATGTGATGTGATACACAGCCTGTTATACTCCATTCTACCTAGCAGCTATTATTACATCTGATTCTATGCATTACTCATGGGTGAAGTTAGGTTCAGGTGCAGAGATATGGTCAAGGTAAATATTTGGATTAAAATGTTGTTCCACGGTCAACAAAATATATTGAGCCAGAAACACGTCAAACTCTGCTACTGCTGTCTCAATATGTATCAGGGTTTCTTCTTCTTCCTCGTAGTGGTTTATAGTGATTATGTGTATTTTAAATGTCTAAAACATACCCTAAACTGCCCTAATCGTAGTGTGATCATACATGTAACCAGCCCATATTGATCAGATTATATTGGGTTTTTTTTTTTTTTAAGAAGGTAACACCATGTCTACACCAGACGCACAGCTAAAGTCCGTCTACACTGTCATTTGTGAAAGATTTGTTGATTTTATTTTTATACATAAGTACCTACCATGGATAAAAGAAAATAAATTTGAAACGGTTTAAAAGTCAATGTAACCACTACTACAGTCAATAAAGATCTATTAAGATCTCTGTTTATGTTTTTGTTTCGTAGATAATTTCAGTAGGAGATAAATGGGTTAGGATGCTAAGAAGTTAATGAAATTATCACATAGTTTATTTAATGTATTGTTTTAAGCATTTTAAATCGTCTAAATTTAATCATCGGACTGTTTTAATTAAAACTATCAAGTATTTTATTCTTTGTAGGGGATTGTTGGGCTTGTTATGTTTATAGATTTCTTCTGTTTTATTTTAATTTATTGAGATAAGCTGTAGTACAAAATAACTGATTCTAAATACGTTGTGCTATTAAACCGTTACATGAATATGTGAACATTAATAAAAATTCACATTTCCCTTCAGCTACTTTTTTTTTTTTTTTGCATGTTGGTTACCTTCAAAAGATGTAATGTTACAGGATTACAGGACTATGAAGATCAACAACATGATTCCTTCTTAAAATTTACATGAAATCTGAACCTAATCTAATCTTAAAATCTAATCTAATTCACCACAACAGGGATGCAGTAGAATTTGTGCAATCAGTCGTGGCCTAATGGATAAAGAGTCGGACCTGAAAGTTGTGGGTTTGAGTCCCAGGTCTGGCAGGGATTGTAGGTGGTGAGAGTGAATATCCAGTGCTCTCTCCACCTTTAATACCACGACTGAGGAGAGGGCACCGTTCCCCCAACTGCTCCCCGGGTGCCGCAGCAGGTGTGTGTGTGCATTTGGATGGGTTAAAGGCAGAGCACAAATTCCTAGTATGGGAAACCATACCTGGCCATGTGTCACGTCCTTCCTTTCCTTTTAAAATACATTTATTCAAATATATGATACATGATTATTCAGAGCTCTTCAGCAAAATATTTATTTTTGTTGCATGTGTATGGGATCATGTAAATTCACAACTTTTAAAAGCCACTCTTTACCTTAAAAATACAGCTCATATATATATATATATATATATATATATTATCATCAATCTAACTTAATTTCTTATTTTTAAAATAGAAATCTAGATAACAAGTGTGACTGAATTGGTTCCAACTATCACAAGAAAATAAATAGACTATAATTATAGATACAGTAATTTCCTATTTTTGAAGGAGTAGTGACACAAAAGTATATTCAAATCAAAATGTGCAATTGTTGTCAAATAATTATTTCTACATTTATGTGATTCATTAAGCTGTAAAAAAAAAAAAAAACTAAAAATACAGGAATTTTCCTACAGTAAGGCACAGTTTTTCATAAATACAGTTGAATATTGTGAATGATGATACCTTGGCGAAACAAATTATTAATTGCAAACTATTTAATGTTATGGTATAAAACAGTATTTTTTAAGTCTAGTCACATGTGTGACGCTGAGACCACTCAAAACTCCTCAGAGAAAAAGCACCCTTCCCCCCATCTGAGCAAAATAACAATGGATCAAGTCTCTGCAGAAGTAAGGATGTACAGAAATATTAAAGAGCATAGCAAGCACCAAACCAAACTATTCCGGAGTTTCCCTCACAGCCTACTTAAGGTAAATGCAATTTTATCATTGTCACTGTTACCCTGTCGTAATATTACAAAATGTTATATCTTATGAGTGTGTTTATAGAAAAGAATAGAGGGACGGATACTCTGTACTGATGTACGTTTTGTTTGTTTTTATTTATATTGCTGCGACTGGTCACACAATTTCATTCATAATTTGAATACCTTCTATATTCTACAGATATCTGCCACTGCAGCAGATGTTGAGATGTAAGTGTCAGATAAGCAAGGCTCTCCCATGGATTTAGCTCATCAGTGTTGTTTTAGCCATGCCAAGTTATGAAAAGTAGCTACTGATCTGCAGTTTTGATACTTATTGTAAATAGAGAAACAATACACTGCTCAAAATTGTTTTGCAAATGCAACAAGTCATCTGTGGTGTCCACCAAAGCTTCATCACAGGGCTGGCTGAAATTTTCGACCCTTACTATGTCTTCAACTTACAGTACCAAGAGAAAGCCTCAAGGACCCTGGAGTTTGTTCAAAGGTAAATATTGTTTCGATATAAAGCTGTGCCCTCGTCCAAGCTCTGTGCAGAAATTGTTATTTACTGTAAGCTGTGCTGTATATTAGTTGAAATCTCCTGTTCCTATATCAGCTTTATAATTACAGTCATTTATTTTGATTGTGAATTGATGTTTAAGCTGTGCATTTAACTGGGTTTAAGATGAATCTCACTGCATCTTCTTGAATGGAGTATAATTCACTCTCTTTAACTTCCACTGCAACTCTCTCTTTATTTCTTTCACATTTCAGACATCTCAGACTGAACATGTCACTATATCTACACTTGGCCGGAGTAACAATATTTGAGAGTCTAGTCTAGTCTAGTGTCAAATTCAATAGGAAGAGTACTGTCAATCAAATGAATAACATTGTTTGGAAGAAGAACAATGTTAAGTACTTATTTTTGTCATTTTATTTATATAGCAAAGTGTTACCAGATATGTCAATATTAATTTAAAAAAATGCAGGCAATGGGAAGGCAAGCAGTAAGTACATGTATTTTTACAGATTAAAAGAGTAAAAGCAATTTGATTTCATGAGAAACTCTTCAAAAGCAAGACGTGTCTTATAATGATCTCTCTTTTGTCTTCTAGCCAATGACTCTGATTCTGGACATTCAGTTCAAGTAAATGGCCGGTAGGTCTGTTTCAGTAAATGCTTTTAATAGAAAGTTGTGTATAATGTCTATCTTTGTAGATCTCTGTGTCTCATCACTGAAATGTTTCTTTGACAGAGAATAGCATGAAGGAGTTAGAGGATGAGGATAAGGAATGTGGCATGTCTTCGGCATAATTATTTTTTTCACATCAGTTCATTAGAAATGTTATGCTTTTGGTTTCTGATTATTTCTAAGAATCATTGAATCCTGTAAAAATCACAACAGAACTTAATAGTTATTTAAAACATTTCTGGACTTAATGTTGTAATTCATCATAACTTTTTTCTTAAACTCCTAAATTACATATTGTAGTACATCATAACATCATAAAGTGGTTTAAATAAATGATGAGACTAGATGTGATTGTAATATTATTTAGTGGGTGAATATGAATCATAAATCTGAAGCTTTAGTTATGACAAATCACCAATACATACATACTTTACACTCTGTAGTTTTCCTTAGATAAATTTAATTGTGTTTTTTATTGTTGTTGGGTTTGTTTGTTATTCTTTTACATACCTTGTGATAAGTTAATAAGAGTTGGTGATAGCTTAATTATAATTGATTTCTTATGTGTTTGTTTGTTTTAATATTTAAGTCCAATTTGCTATTAGGTAAAAGTCTTTAATATTAATGTACAGACAGTGATGCATAATTTTAATTCTAAGGGATACATATAAATATCTACTCAAAGATTTCTTTATGTTGACATCTGAACAATTAGAATAAGAAAAATGTAAATTCAAAATTTTAATAAAATATAAATTCCTCAATGTCTTATGAGCATTTGGAAGTTAGTTAAGCAAAGTATCATACATGAAGGTAAGAGACAAGTTTGTTGAAGATCTTGAAGATGTTTATTGCAGCATAGCAGTGACAAAGTACATACCTTGGGTTCAGCGGAGACAGAATGAACCCAGAATATCCTAAGCTCAAACCTTTTATACAGTTACAGTTTACTACTCAAATGTAAATGAAGTTGCTTCTGATGTAACAGCTGTGCTCTGTATGTTAAATTCTCAGGATGTAATCATGCCAATAGATCTAGAAACAACATACTGCTGACTTTCATCTGCTCGATAATAATTAAGCAATTCTGACAAATGATCATGCACGATTTTCAAAGTAGTCATGTCACAGATCTGTTCACACTGCGTGACTATCTAGGGTATCATTCAGTCGCTGCTGTGTTCACACTGCATGATAGCTCGGCGACAGGAGCTTTCACGCTGCATGACTTTACAACAGGAAGAATCGCCGACAACTTTAGGTTTTTTTTTATATTTTTTTTGTTAATTTTTTTATTTATTTTTTTTTTTTTATTATTAATGTATACAGTTTACAATTCAAATACAAACTTTATCGGCACATTTCAATAACTAAA
>JAUMHE010000072.1:17760180-17770278 GCA_032359235.1 Enteromius mattozi
AGGGCAGGCAGCAAAACGTTCACAAAACAGAATACAGTCCAAGGTCAAAATCCAAGAGGGCAATCCAAAGTAGCAAATGAAACAAGACAATGAAAATAAGGCAAGACTATGGCGATGGTAAGAGGGCAAAACAATGAACCTGAACAAGAGAAAACGCTTGGTAGAGTCCGCAACAGCAAAACAATACTTCGCATTTTCTCTTTGGTTTTAGTCTTTGCAACTTTAGGGATCTTATCTATGCAACAGCTTGAAATTGGATCATATGACTCCTTTAAGAAATATTTTTTTGTATATTACACACAGAATTGGTGTGTGAAAATAAAGCACTTTACTGTAACCTTGTGCTGTCTTTATTTGGGAATCACACTCATGGTCTTCGTGGTCAAATGTAACTTTTTTCTTTAGTAAAATCAGTGTAATATATATTTAATATATTTTTCCATTAATGCATATTTAATAATATTTTAGATTAAAATACAGAATAGGCCTTTTACATCCAGTTTTTGAAGGCAGAATAGCACCTTCTGGTCAGAGCAAAGAAAGAAAAACGGTATTTCGTGGTGTAACCACTAGATCCCTGCATAGGACATTGTAGAAAGCTTTACTAGTTGTTTTTATAAATAATTGTTTACTTTTATTAGGTTGTGGATTTAAATGCATATTGACAGATTCTCAAATACTACTTTTTGTCAAGGTTTATATTTTTTTGTTGTTTTACATGTTGATCTAAAGTGCAGGTGTTTGCTTTATTATTAATACACAAGCCTGAACACAGAAAGCATATTGTTACACAAAACATGTAAAATTTAAACCTGTAACAAAAATGAACAGGAATGCTTTATCTGAGCTTTTTACTTCTGGGCCTGATCTGATTTTAAGCTCTTATTTCAGTCTTCTGACCTACAGCCAGATCAATTAATCTGAGTGTGTATAATTCTGTGTGTGTGTGTGTGTGTGTGTGAGTGAGTGGATGTATCTGTTTTACACTCTTGATGTTTTAAACTGGTGTCTGCACTGCATTGCATTGAATTATTGATTTTTATTTAAAATAGTTGTTGTGTTACAGCCACACTATAGTTCAGAGATGTGTCTGTGTGTGTGTGTTGATTTTGCACTCCAGATGTTTGAGTTTAACCCCTTTATTGCTGTGCAATTTTGTTCTTCATTTTGTGAGAGTTGTAGATTATTCACACAAAAATGTACTGTATATTTATGACCACTTAGATGTATCAAATCAGATCAAAGTCACCAAGTTCCATATCATTCTGGTGAAGCTAGGGCTTATAAAAATTCAAAATGTAAAATTCTCTGGTCAAAAGTGACCGCACAAGGATTGAATGTTATGTGAAGTGCATTTTCTCCGCCTGGTCAAAACCATTTCATGCTCTAAATCAAAAATTGCTATTTTATACGAATCATTACAAATTCATCAAAACAGTTCACCTAATCATCCACTCATACACTGGTGACTTGTTAGAAATTATAAATAGTTTCAAGGCCTTCACTGGATGACATTTAGAACAATATTCTAATTATCAGTTACAGGAACAGAAATGGCAGATAGTCTGACCACCTCTCCTCGTCTCATCAAAACTCATTTACCTGTTCAGCTAGTACCCAAGTCCTTCTGGGAGCAGAACTCAAGGGTAAAGTACTGATTGTGTGATATGACTGCTAGATGATAATATAGAATTCAACCTGCAAAGGATTGATTGGAAATTAACTTCATAGTTTTATAATTTGTATTTTAAAGGTGAGTTTTTGAAACTTTCTTTTCAATAAATGTGTAAGAATGATCACAGAGAGGCTTTATTCTATCACATAAATGTTGTTGAATATCAACATATAGCTTAAATGGGGTACCTAAATAATAAAGACTACTACATGTTTGGGAAACCTGTTTGGAAACAGTCATGTTTGGAGTTAAATGTAGTGCTGGTAGAAATTAAAGACTGCTCTTTTCATAAAACGAAAGTACTCTACTGTTGTTCTGAAATATATGTAATTCTCTGATTAAGACATAGCAAGTCCTGCATCATGTCATCATAATTTATTTCTTTCACTCATTCCAGATTGTGTATGTAGCACGTAATGCAAAAGACAATGCTGTTTCCTATTTTCATTTTGATCGAATGAACATGGTACAGCCTGAACCAGGGGACTGGAACCACTTCATAGAGAAGTTTATGAAAGGAAAAAGTAAGTAAACATTAATTGATCAATTCTTCAACCCCTACATTATCAATAAAGTACTTTGTCATTGGTTTAACATTAGCAATCACTCATCAGATGTGTTTGGTCCTTGGTACGACCATGTGAGTGGATGGTGGGAGAAAAAACAGACATATTCTAACCTACTGTACTTGTTCTATGAGGATTTGGTTGAAGTAAGTTAAACTAATGGATTAACAATCTTATAAAATGTTAAATGTGTCTAAAGTGTGTACTTATCCTTGTCTTTTCCAGGACACTGGACGTGAGGTGGAACGTTTGTGTTCATTCTTGGGTTTGTCTACTTCAGTTAAAGAGAGGGAAAAAATAACTAAAGGGGTTCAGTTTGATGCCATGAAACAGAACAAGATGACCAACCATGTCACAATCCCTTTCATGGACTTCAAGATCTCACCCTTCATGCGAAAAGGTTAAACGACCACTGAGTTATCTAATTTAATCCTTCTGAGTTATGTCCTTTTATTTGGTTTTAATCTTCTTTTTGTTTGTGTTCCAAAAGGTAAAGTTGGAGACTGGAAAGGTCACTTCACTGTGGCACAAAATGAACAGTTTGACGAGGTCTACAAACAGAAGATGAAGAATATCACTCTCAAATTCAGATTTAATATTTGAGTCTTTTCGATTGTTAGTGATATTAATAATTAGAATTAGGTTTTTAGTAATATTGTGTACATCTTTCAGAACAGAAATACAGTGACCTGAACCTTAGCTACCTTAGCTTTAATCAGTGATAGACTATAACACAATAATTCAGGCCGTGAGTTTGGCTCCATCTCAGGCCACTTCCACTGCTGCCATCACTGCCAACGTAATGCACAACATAGCAGAGACCTTCAAATGAAAAATCTCAATTTCTGGTTAAATTTGGAACAAGAAAATACTGTATCTACATCTCTAAAACAGTGTGCTAGTTCGTCCTTTTCTAAGATGTTGCAGCGTGCGCTTTAAAAAATTAACTGGATTCCGTCATCATGTTGATTGGTGTTACATAGAAAGCCACTGGATCAGTAGGATATTAGGTCCCACTTTATATTAGATGCAAGGCCTTAACTACTGTGTACTTACATTAAAATAAATACATACAATGTACTTATTGTCTTCATATTGTGTTGCAAAACACTTCTGCTGCTATTGAGGTGAGATACGGGTAAGGTTAGGGACAGGTTTGGTGGTAAGGGTTTAAGGGTAGGTTAAGGGTCAACAGTGTAATTATAAATGTAATTACAGAAATTAATTACGGAAGCTACTACATATGTATTTTAAAAAATATAAGTACAATGTAAAAACATGTATGGTGTCAGGATTATCCACTGGAGTGCCCACAAACCCCTCCAGAGAGCACTCCACCTAGAACTACACCAGTACCGCTGAAACTCCATTTCCCATCATACACCCCTGGATTGATTACACCTACACCTGACCCGCATTCAATCACACACAGACAGCTCGTTACCACACCCATTCACACTCATTACAACCTGCATATAAGCCATAGTCAAACATACACACATCACGAGGTCTTGGATTCCCTAGTGGTTCATTTCTGAGCGGTTTTCCCTGTTTGGATTCTCCTGTGTGTGACTTTTGGACTGTTTATCTGGTTTCTGAGTGTTTTCTGTGTTGTGTCTTCTATGGCCAGGTAAGTATGAATTCCAGGTAAGTATGAATTCCAATAAAAGGCTTTTATTAACAAATGGCCTACGGCCTCACACAACTGCTTGCCACATGGTTGCACACCATTCATTCTTCTCCTACACCTTTTATAGCTACCAACTTAGTAACCATTAGTGCCCTCTGCTGGTGACAATAATACAAGAACACAACATATTCCCTCACTACTTACAAAATCATACATTCCTCACTAAATCCAAAATTTAAAGTTAACACAAAAGCTCCATATCATTTACAATAAGTTCATATCAATGAATAGCTTAGCAAGACAGCATAACTAATTCTCAATATACACCATGGAACAATGCATTACTTTAATACTAGTTACTTTTAAGTAACATAATCCTGGAGCCAACGTGGAGGTCGTCGTACACGTGCTGGACCTCTTCCAGGAAACAGTTGAAGAATCTGTAGGAAGAGGAAATTGAACAGGTGAGTTAATTTGTTCATTTTTAAACAACACTCCAGAGGTAGATAAGGGACCCGTATTAAGGGGCAGGGCTACAAGTTCATTTCTAGAAGAACATTCTATAGGTGCCAAGGCAGAAGACAGATGAGATGCATGCCACTTTCTCCCATCTGACAACTGGTAAGTACATGGACCAATCTGACGAGTGATTTGAAAGGGTTTTGAGAACTTTGGATGTCCTTTTGGAACATGAACTGGACTCTGTATTCCCAATCTCCCTGTTTGAAGTTAGGGGTGCGAGCTCTTCTTCTAGAGTCTGTATATACTTTCATTTTCTTTTGTGACATAGATACTATCTGACTTTTGCTGGTTACAGGAGGAGGAAGGATATTCAGACAAGTACGCATTTTCCTACCACAGAATAACTCCTATGGAGATAGCCCAGTAGCAGAATGCGGAGTCACACGATAAGTTTGAAGAAATTGTGTTACTGTTGGATTCCATGACTTCTCAGACACAATAGCAGATTGAATGCAGCTCTTAAGCACACGATGAAATCTTTCAATACCACCATTTGCGCCTGGATGATAGACTGATGTACATATATGCTGAATATCTCTCTCCTTCAGAAACTCCGCGAACTCCACTGACCGGAACTGACATCCATTATCAGATACAAGGTACTGTGGATTTCCAAATCGACTAAAGACAGATGTCAAAAATTAAATGACATTTTGAGCTGTGATCGAAGAAGTAAATGCCACTTCAGGCCACTTACCATGGTAGTCAATCAAAGTTATTATATAACGACAATCCAATGTAGCGGTTTCAAATGGGCCCAGAGGGATAAGGTACAGGTTGCAGAGGTGCAGCAGAAACAATAGCCGTCTTGTCAGAAGAAATGCAAACTTGACAGTTCTTAACTTTTTCCTTCACCAAAGAATCAATACCTGGTCATCAGTAGAGTTCTCGAAGACGCTGCTTTGTACGCACAATTCCTTGGTGCCCGTCATGGGCCGGATTTACCAAGATGTGCCTAAGTGAAACAGGAACAAGAAGACGTGATCCTCTGAAAACATAATTTCCTTGAACACTCAGTACATCCCTTACTTGGAAATAGGGACGAAGATCTTTATTAACAGCCACTGATGAAGAAGGCCATCCACGATCAATTTGTGCACGTAATGAATTCAATTTTGAACATGATGCAGAGGCAGAAGCAAACTCAGTTAGAGTTACAGCAGACATCTCAGAAGACAGATATGCAACAAATTCAGGTTCTGCATCAGAACAATCCTCTTCAGAGGCTGGTAAAGGCAATCGAGACAAACAGTCAGCAGTATAATTTTGAGAACCAGAACTGTAAATGACTTCATAGTTAAAACATAGAAGTCTTGCTGCCCAGCGTGCAATTCTCATTCCTGCACGATCTGTACCTTTGGAAGACAGTAGCACTGTTAAAGCTTGATGATCAGTACGTAGAAAAATCTCTGACCCCAAAGATAGATTCTCCATTTTTCAACAGCCCATTCACATGCTAAGGCTTCTTTTCCAATTGTTGAATACTTGCGTTCAGCAGTTGACAAGGTTCTTGAAGTAAATGCAACAACGCGTTCAGTTTTATCTTCATGAATTTGAGCTAATACAGCACCAAGTCCATAGTTTGAGGCATCATTTGAAACTACAATGGGCAAATTTGGATCAAATAATGCCAATGCAGAACTTTTAAGCAGTAACTCTTTCACAGTGTTGAAACTTTTCTGAGCCTCTTCTGACCAAGTAAAGACAACTCCTTTCCTGATACAAGCACGCAATGGCTCTACCACAGTGGCAAAATTTGGAATGAACTTGCTGTACCATGATATTAGCCCCAAGAAGGAACGAAGCAGATGTGCATCTGCAGGAACTGGTGCATGAAGCATTGCATTAAGATGATCCTCATTTGGATGTACACCTTGTGCAGAAACAGTGTGGCCCAAAAACTGTAAACTTGTCTTGCTGAATTGACATTTCGGAGTATTCAACTGAAGTCCTGCATTCTGTAAGAGTTGAACAACTTTAAGCATACAGTCATGTTCATTCTGTGTCCGACCCCAGACAATGATGTCATCAAGATAGTGTGCCACATTTGTCATTTCTTGCAGTACAGTGGATAACATTTTCTGAAATGCAGAAGGTGCCGAAGCTAGGCCAAAGGGTGCACGACAAAACCTAAATAGGCCTTCATGGGTTATTCATGCAATGGAAGTTGAAAGTATGTACTCTCCAAGTCAATTGTAGACAAAACTGTTGCTCCACATAATTTTGATAACAATTCATCAATATGTGGCAGAGGATAACTGTCTGTAATCACAGCTTTATTTGCTTCTCGTAGGTCTACACACATGCGAATGCCTCCTGATTTTTTCTGCACTACAACAATTGGTGAAACCCAAGGTTTTTGACGTACAGGTGCAAAATCAGAAGAAATCTTTACTTTATGTAGGAAACCTTTTGCACATCCTAGTTTGGCCACAGGCACTGAAGCAGAAAGGCCCATTACATATGCTGGAAGTTGATCAGATTCCGTTGAAACAGAAGATCCTCCAAAGTGAAGATGCAGGCCATTAATTAAATCCATTCCCAGAAGAGCAGTGCCAGACTCAAGTATAAAAATTTAAATGTTGCAGTTAACATCATTCTTTGTGACAGTGACAGGTAAGCATCCAAGCACTGGTATTAGCTCACGAGAATAAGTAACCAATTTGACAGTAGGAGGTAGCAAGGAGTCTTTCTTAAAGTATGTCTCATACACAGATTTTGGCAGAATGGAGACAGAGGAACCCGAATCAACTATCAACTCCACAGGTACAGAGGGAGAAGCAGTTGTGATTGTAGCAGTACACTTAATCTTGTCAGTTAGCCCATTTTGCATGTACAAAATTTGAAGTTCAGGCAATTCAATTTCATGTACTGACCGTGTTTGTTGTGAGCGACATAGTCTTGAAAAATGCCCAATCTTTTGACAATTATGACATTTTTCTGAAGCAGCAGGGCATCTTGAATCATTCGCTAAATGTTTTGTTGATCCAAAACCATAGCATGCATGAACTGAAGAAGTCATCTTAGAACCTTTAGAAAACTTGAAGGTTTTAGACGAAACAGAAGGCTTTACGGAGTACTTTGTTTTATACTGATCACTAGCTGACACAGACTTTCTTTGTATAGCTTGCACAGGTACAAACTTCTGATCTGAAATAGTTTTAACTTGTTCACCAGCAGCTTCAATTTGAGTAGCAATTGTAATGGCTTTACTCCGAGTCAAATCAGTTTCCAACAGCAGTTTTTCTCTAATACGATGACTAGCCACGTTTTCCACTAGTTGATCACGTAACATCTCATCAAGATTTGATCCAAACTCACATGTTGCTGCTAAATCTCGAAGTGAAGTTACAAACTGTAGAACTGTTTCACCAGGTATTTGCCGTTCTGCAATCACATTTCATCGAGGAACAAAGTATGCTTCCAACACCTCAATAGCTTCCTCTATTGTCGCTCCTTGATTCGGCAAAGTATAAAAAATAATCTCTGACCTTCTGTGCCCAAACAATGAAGAAACAGTGCTTGCTTTCTTTCTTTCAGGAGGCCATTCATCTCCAGATGCATTAACAACCAGCAAATAATTCTTGAAGATCTTCAGCCAAACATCAAAAGGTATTGAAGGCTCACCAGGACATGGTAGGAAATGAAGCAACTGCAGCCATTTTTCATTCATTCATTCAAAAAAAATCCTCGTCGCCAATTTTGTTGTCTTCTATGGCCTGGTAAGTATGAAGAGTCCACTCTCAGAATTCCAGTCCAAGGCTTTTATTAACAAATGGCCTACGGCCTCACACAACTGCTTGCCATTAGAGGATGACACGGGAGTGGATTTTCACTCCTGTCCCGTCCCACTCCCATAGAAAGAAATCCTGTCCCGTCCCACTCCCAGACCAAAGTTTAAAAAATAATCCCGTCCCATCCCGCTCCTGTTTAAAATGACTCCCGCTCCTGTACTGCTCCCATATATTTTTTTCTTCATTTAGTGTTTAGGTAATACATACAATTTGATTTTATCTGCTCCCCATCCTGTTTTAGACCAGCTGTTGAGCCCCTGCTTCCAGATTTTCTCCAGAAAATAAAAGAAAGCAAATAAAAGAAAAACAGTACATAGTTCACACCATATCTACAATAGTTTAATAAACCCAAAGAGCACATAAAGCTGCATTTTACTCATTTATTGTTGAGTAAACAATACATTTATAGTGTACATTTATAAACATTTATAGTTTTTTTTTAATTACATGTTAACCATTTTCATCCATTATGCTCTTGCATAATGAGTCCATCTTAGTTATATGTTGCTGTGTAGGAACAAAAGACACCCGACGGCAATTTTCGCTTGATGAATAAAGCGATTCTTTCCCGAATTTGCCTTGCAAGTGTGCCTCTTCAGACCGCTCGTCCCTGAATCACTTCCGTACTTGTCTTACAAGCAGCGTACATCGTGCTATCACCGTCACATTCTACTCATAAACTTACTTAATATTTCAGACTTTCCGACCAGTTCTGTGAACTTAATAGACATGTCATTACTTCTGACTTTGCGCTGTAAATCATTTTTTGCCACATCGACTTCTCCGCGGGTGTTAGCTCCCTCCATCACTGCTCTTTGAATTCCGGCGGGAAAGCCGTGACAAAAAGATGGCTTCTGGGACGGCTGGGTCGTGTAGTTATTTTTTAATTGCGTTACATTGTAGGCGTATTAAAAGGAAACTACAAAATGGTGCATTTACTTTTTTTTTTTTCGTCTTTCCTATTGGTTGATTCCCGCTCCCGTCTGCTCCCGTTAACTATTTTATCCTGTACCGTCCCAATCCCGTGATTAATAGCAAAGATGACTCCCATCCTGCTGGAATCCCACGGGAATCCCGTGACCCGTGGGATTCCCGAAAAAATGTCAGCCTCTACTTGCCATATGGTTGCACACCATTCATTCTTCTCCTACACCTTTTATAGCTACCAACTTAGTAACCATTAGTGCCCTCTGCTGGTGACAATAATACAAGAACACAACATTCTGCCTGCCCCGATCTTGGCCTGGATTATCGACTATCAATTTAGCCTGTCTCCATTGTTTCTGTTTGCTGTTGTTTTGACCCTGTCTGTGTTTGACCATGTCCATTAATAAAAGTTTGCATTTGGATCCGCCTGCTTCTGTCCTCGTCGTTACATATGTACACAATAAGTGCATTGTTCCTTATTATTAATTTAAAAAAAAATTATAAAGTGGGACCAGATATTATCTAGCCAGGAAAGTAATATCCTACTATGGTCTATTAATGTTCTCACCAGGCACTGTTGGTCTAATATCTAAGACCATTTCATTCAAGAAACCCTCAAATTGGTGACTTGATAATCAGGGTAGGTCCGTGTACGTTGCGTCCATTTGTTTTTAAATTTGAAATGAAATATTCAGAAAGGAGAAAACGGTCATTTTTTCGCTTTTTAATTTGTTAAAAAAAACGAAATAATGAGATTTAAGCTCGATTTTCGTTTTTTGGTCCGTGGGTAGAAAAGGGATACACGACTGGAAATTTCATTTTCCACTTGTGGGTGGTCATGACACGCCCCTTACCGCCGATTGGTCAACCACATCTGAGACCATGACATAGTCTTCTGCTGCTATATCAGTATATATCAATATGTCAGCTTTCTGTGCAGCCTAAACGCGTTTGACAGAAATATTTATTTCACAAATATTAATA
>JAUMHE010000072.1:17770378-17819279 GCA_032359235.1 Enteromius mattozi
CCAATGTCCTGTTACACATTTGTACTTACACACACCATTCTGAGGGTTGTTACATGTGTGTAGTTACAGAAATATTAGAGCTGTAGATACTCTGTAGCAATGTATACTTACACTGTGGTTACATGTGAGTACACAGGTGTTAGGGATATTTAATATAAAGTGGGACCAATAATCTTAGCCCCACCCACCGATTCCACATCACTGCCTGTTTAGCACCGCCCACCGATTCATGCACGTAGTGTAAATAACAAGAGAGGTGAACGCATGTCTACTCTATGCAGAAACTAAACGATACAGATGCTCAGAAGACAAGGAGAGTATTTGAAATTCATTATTGGCTCACTATTGCTTTGTCTGTTCTTACAGTTTGATATATACAGAGTATCAATGCATTTTTTAACCAAAATCACAGCAACATCCATCTGAGAATGATACAGGCTGGCAAACAAACACAACTATTAACCAGTCATAGCAGTGGATGTTTATTTCAGAGTCTACAATCTGCCATGCATATTCAAACAGAGCTTTCTGATGAGGGGGTCAAAAACAAGACAGAGAATAGCCTATAAATTGTTTTTTTTTATTTTTTTGAAAACATCATGAGTGAACTTCGGAGAACTGTACAAAATACACAAAAACAGCGACAGTTTAATACCCATATTAACATTCATGGAGCCTTTCCAATACACAAAAGATTCTTTACAGTGTACAAAGATTCTTTAGATTATTAAAATGTTCTTTTTACAAAAAAAAGAAGTGTTTATTTAAGAACTGTTTACTGAAAGGTTTCTTGGGGGACCAAAAATGTTTCTTCTATGGCACACTGAACCGTCAAGAACATATCTTAACTGGCATATACTGACATTTATTTGAATAATTGTCTGTTTCCTTCAGATGTTTATGTGTTCCAGAACATTGTTGACTGTGAGTTTAGCGAAGAGGATTTGTTTGACATGGTCTACAAAGTGAAGCTGGTTTTCAACCAGAAGCTTCTGTGCAGTTATGACTCGAGGATGGGCAAGTATGTTGGTTACGATGCGTATGGGACCATTAATGCTGAACACTACAACAATCAGAGCTGGAAGATGAAACAGAGGAAGGAGGAGGTGGAAACAATATGTCGAGCTAATGCCAGACGTTATATCAAAAGTGAAGCAAGAAAGGGTAAGCAAGCTTAACACCTCCCAAATTACCTCAGTTTATTAGGTTATAAGGTTTATATTTTGTTTTTGGGAGTCACTAACAGTAGGTTAATGATTCAGAGTCGACTCTTTCTATTCTTTTTGAGTTGTAAGAAACTTGAAATGACAGCAGAGAGTCTAAGCTTTGAGATGTGTTTATGTGGTTAAGGTGCAAAAAACACATTATTACTGTACATTATTGTTTCTCCTCTAAGCCCCGCCTCCTGAAACAGGTCGATTTGTACAAAGCTCATCGTTCCAGCTCATTGGCCAGCTATCCAGTGCGAAATACTGCAACTTTATTGCAAGATTAGAGCGTGACATGGAGATATTCAATGACTGGAAAAGAAAGGAGACACTGACCTGTCTGTTACTCATCGGTAACAGCTGATAAATTACATTTTTCCCAAAACCTGTCGGGAGTAGAGCCACAACATCACCTCCATTCAAAATGTGAACCAAACACTCTTCTTGTTTGGGCTTCAATTGAGCGAACAGCATCCTGTGTCTCCATGTCCGCTGTCGTTTTAGATTTCCCTAACCTACAATCTTAAGTGCAGCATTTAGTGTCTACATCATGGCTATAAGCCCGCCCTCTGTTCGTTGATTAGTCCAGCCATTTTCGAGCTGGAAAGAAACTGAGAGATGGTCTGCTATATCAGACTGAGTACAGAACCGAACTGAAATTAAGCAGAAGTACAAAGTCTGATGTAGTCAGGCTAGTGTCCCGGCACTATGATACAAAAACAATAAAACACATTACAAACAAGGCATTTGTTGCATCCAGTGGAGACATAATTACTGATTATCATGTCTTTTTATGCGTCGCGTTGCATTGCACCTTGTGATCAGAGAAACAATCAACAACAAGCACTACCCTTCACTGCTCAAAACTTGTGTTTGAATAGTAAGTGACAGATTAATTTAAGAATAAGAATAATTTTAACAAGAAATAGTAACTTACTTAAAGGTTGTGAGTCAGAAGCACCACACTGTTCTTGCAGAGGTAGAATTGCCTCACTTTCTAGTCTCTGTGCACAGCCAGCATAGACTGCTCTGTCAGCTTCAGGAATCAGTCCTCTGTAAATGTGCTGAACACACTCTAATATTTGTGTTCAACTGTTCTGGAACAGTGCTGTAAACACATCTTAACACTGATTTCTAGTTGTGTCCTCTTTTGGAAGCACAAACAAAGTAGTTTCACTTTCACAACGACATACAGGGTCTCCAGAACATGGCGCCCACAGCAACACTACAGCGAGAATAATAGCTCCGCCTTCTTTGTTTGTATAAACATTTGGGTGGTGTTTGAAAACAAACCCACTCTGTGACGTTGAAAAGTGGGGTATGTTTAAATGAGCCGTTTTAGGGGGCCTTGCCCTTGAACAAGTCATGACTTTTATAAATAATATGTCTTTGGTTCTGGGTGGTGTGGGTGTGGGGGTGGGGGTGGGGTTGGGGGGGGTGCTTGTCTGAATTTAAAATCATTGGTGTACCCGTAAGCCAATTACATATCGCCTTAATCAGCCTCCCAAGTTTCTCGCTAACGGGAAATTAAAAGGTGTGTCCGACCTGAAGCAGCGCTGCAGAGACCGATCGATGTATGACATCAAAATTTATGGAATGATCAACTGTCAAGTGCTCTCGCGGTACTTTGATGTCATACACCGATCACTCGCTCCAGCGCTGCTTCAAGTCGAACACACCTAATCTTTTCCCAAAACCTGTCGGGAGTAGGGCCACAACATCATCTCAAAATGTGGACCAAACACTCTTCTTGTTCGGGCTTCAGTTGGCAAATGACGGGAATATTCAAAACAGAGCGTATAGCATCCCGTGTCTCCATGTCCGCTGTCGTTTGAGATTAACCTAACATAAACTATAATCTTAAATTCGGCGCTTAGTGTCTACGTCACGGGTCTAAGCCGACCCTCTGTTCGTTGATTGGACAGGCTGTTGTGGAGCCGGAGATAAACTGTGAACTGGTTTACAGAAGCGGAGTCTGACTTAGTCTAACAGCTTCTAACACTCCAAAGAGAAAGGAAAATTTGAAATCGCATCATGTGACCCCTTTAAATTTGCTGGATTTATCTGTCTTCTCACCAGTGCCACCCGTTGTTGCGATACGCTCCAATAGCAAGGCTCGTTTCGGTCAGCTGACCACGTTGGAGTGCCATGCGTTTGATTTCTACCCCCAGGCCATCAACGTCACCTGGCTGCTGGACGGGTCAGAGGTTACTGGACACGTGGTCGCTACTGAATTCATGGATAATGGCGACTGGAGCTATCAGATGCACTCATACCTGGAGCTGGTGCCTCACAAAGGGGTGATGGTAAGCTGCCGAGTGGAGCACAGCGGTCTGAAGGAGCCTCTTGTCGTTCTGTGGGGTAAGATACGCTCCTGATCTGTGCTCACTGTACATTAGATAACGGCTGGAGGTCACCTGACGGAATTGGTAGGATGTGACTATCAGTGCATATTTCACATCTGATTCTTGCAGAAGAAGTGACCAGTGTTATTACTGTTAAATAAAAGTGTTAAATCAAGGCTGAAATAAAGTCTTAAGAGTACATGAAAAAATTAGAAACTACAACTAAAATGTAATGTATATAAAAACTAATAAAAATTACAAAGGCCCCTAACAAAATTACTAAAAATTAAAATAATTGAAAAAAAATAAAATAAATAAATAAATAGAAAAGCTAATTAAACTAATAGAACTGTATATTAATAATATTACAATAACTCTGGAACTGAAGAGACATTGTGTCTATGATTCAACAGATGTGGTCTGATGCATAACAGAATTACTAAGAATTAATATAAAATTAACTTAAAATGAAAAATATGCATAACTATATGCATATAAATAGTATATAAATATTAAAACAGCAGGTATTTTGTCCACGACTCATCAAATGTGGTCTGATTCAAAACACTAATTATTATTAAACTAAATAAAAATGGCAAATACAAAAAAGCTATTCAATATTATTATTATTATTATTAACAATATGTAAAATATTCATAGTAATATTTCAGTATTTAAATAATATTAAATAACAGGTATTTTGTCCATGTCTCATCAAATGTGTTGCTAAATAACATTATTAAAAATCAAACTAAATTAAATGCAAAAATAAACACCAGATATGCATTAATTATTATTATTATTATTATTAATAATAATATAAATATTAATACAAACATTCCAGTATTTAAATTTAAATATTGAAATACCAATGTATCTGTAAAAGCAATAAAAAAAATCACTGAAGATGTAACTAAAATTTAAATAATAATGAAAATATAAAAAGATAAAGGCTAATTAAAAATAATGAATAAAAATATACAAATAATATTAAAATAACTGAGCAGGTATTTTGTCCATGGTCTGGTGCAAAACAAAAATTGCAAAATTTTACATAATTACAAAAAATCTAACTAACATTAAAATCAAAATGGAAAATACAAAAATAGAAGCTATTCATAAATATTAATAAAATTAATTAAATAGTAATAAATAATATTAAAATAAAACTGAAAATGACAAGGTATTTTGTCCATTACCCAAAAAATGCGGTCTAGTCCAAAGTTTCCATCACTTCCTCTTTTCTCTCAAATACAAAGCCACATCTTAGTTTCAAACGCTGCTGTATGTCTGCGTTCATGAAGTACTAGTGCTTCTGAAATCATGCTGGAGAAGTTATTTCCAGCGAGTAAAGTCCACACACATTCATTCTGAGTCATGATGTCCAGGTGTTTTCCTGCACTGCTGGTTTATAGATTTGCATGCACTGTTAAAACAAGTTATTTATGTCTGTTCTCTGTTCACACTGTTCTCACGCTCAGACTCAACCTCTCTCCATACCAGAAGCATAAAGTTAGCTGTGGGCTGCTCTTTTTTCTTTATCGGCCTCTTTGTGGCTCTTTCTGCTGTATACTGGCACTACAAGAAACAGCACAGAGGTAAACCTCCACCGCTGCTGCTCCTAAAATAAAAACAAACCTCTGATAATGCAGGAATATGTAAACACTTCTCTTGTTCTTCCCCAGGTTTTACGTCTCTTGCCCTCCATTGAGAGCTGAAATTATTTTATGATGTTAAGGATTGAACCATTGTACATCAACTCAGCTTTAGCCTGTGTATGTAAATCTTTTATTTCCTCCTTGTTGTGTTTTATTGCTCATTTTAATAAAGACTTAATGGCTTACCTTAACCTATGCATGATTGCCTCAAAACCCCAGCTCCAAACAAAACAGCGACAGACAGAAAAAATATGCAAAATATATGCCTCAAATTGTAACAAATGATCAAAGAGGTGTCTGTGACAACACACATGTCTGTAGGGATTCATTGATGTTTTATTTGTAATCAAATGGTGCTGAGTGATATCATTTGAGATGGAAAAGCTGCAGAAAGACACTCGGCCTCGTGGGTCTGTGGTTAATTGTTGTCTTCATTTCCCCGGACGCTCCGGCGCTGGTTTGTGTTTCAGAGCACAGGTGCAGAGCAGAGCTCATTCAGTCTGTAAGGAGTCAAAGCATTATCACATCTCTCTGTTTAAGCTCTTACTACTCCATAACCTCTTAACACATGAGAAAAAGCTTTTTATGTCTTTACATTGTTTAGAGCATTAAAAAATAACGTACAACATTTTTTCAAAGGATATTTCATTTTTAGTTTTCAAGATTTTTTCAAAAAAAAAAAAAAAATTCTCAATTATGTTAAAACAGAATGATTTGGTATACTATTTTTCTTTTGGCAAAATGTGTGTAAAATGGTCATATATACAATGCATCTATAAACTAAATGTAATTTGCATATTAATGTGTTTTTGGGGCGACGTGTAATGAAAAAGAAGTGTAATAATGAGAGTAATAATTGACAAGATTTTCATAATATATAATGTTTCATAGAAAATTGTGAATTAATATTATGTATACTTTCTCCATTAATTTGTTGTCTCCCAAAATGCAGAATAAACATGCTTTTTAAATTAGACAGATGTAAATGATAATTACAAAATATATCATATTTCCATAAGTTAATGTCATATTTTAAGACCAAGGAGAGGGAGTGGTCTTGATAAAACATCCAATCATTTGGTATCTCTGAAAAGCCCTTGAATGTGCTCTGTACAGGACATATATTAAGAAACTTTTTAATTAACACAACTCAAGTTTTGTTTTTTAGTAGTCTGAGATTTAAGAAATCAAGCAAATTATGTAGAAAAGATGGCATAGAAATTATATGCAAAATAAATATTATTTATAGTTATAATTTTTGTACATCATAGTGTAACTTAAATGATTACAAATGTAACTATTTTACATTTTATGACAATTTTTTTTACATTTTATTTAAAAATTATTTTAATAAATCGTTATAAAATTACATTGTTATAAAAATCCATATAAGAAATGTATAATATATGTATATATATATATATAAATGTAAGACATACCGAGGGTTCCTTGGATAATGTATATATTGATATTTGTATTTTTGAACTCATTAGTTTTGTTTCTCTGTTGCACGCTTCTGTCATCTTGTGGTCACTCACGGTATTGCTGGAGATTTGTAAATTATTCTCAGAATGAAATAATATTTTCTCTCTTTTCTTAAATATGTGTTTTTTTAATGTGAAAATAAACTATTTTTATTATTATTATTGTTGTTGTTGTTTTTTTACGACAGTAATCGCATGCTTTACTGTTCAGATCAAGTAAAAGCAGCCAATGCAAGTCTTAGTTATTTTAGCAATCTTATTTCACTGCGTTAAATTTTCTTAAATAGATAAAGGTTTACGAATAACACAAAAACACTTATCAAAGTCATGTAATATGTGCAAGGCAGTTTATTTCCGCTGAAGATCGACAACAGAACAGAAATGAATTATTTTAGCCTTAAAATGAAATCAGGCCATTTATACTCAGACATCCGTGTTTGCATCAACATTCAGCTTAACTCATCCAAGTAATCAAAGTTTTGAGAGACACAAATGTAAGCATATTCATTTTATTGTCACAGTTTTGTCCCATTCATGACTTTGAAAGTGTAAAACATGTAAAGTATAGTTCTGTCTCCCTCTGGTGGCCAACAGCAGGTACTGCAGCACACTGTAAACCAACATGGCGGCGCCCTCTCGACTCATCTCCAGACTGACACTAGTGACGGGTGAGATTTAAATACGGGTCATTTGTCTTAATGTTTACCTGTATAATATGTCTGTAAAGTCATAATAATATTTTACAGTTAGACACTTTTGTCCTACAAGTCATACCGCTTTCAGTGCTTGTGAAACAGTTTGTAGATCATGCTGAAGGTTGACTGTTAAAACTAATGCAATATTTAAAGCGACAGGCACAATATTCTTTATATAATTACTTATATATCAAACAGAATAGATCAAATGCTTAAACTTTTTTTTAAAGTCTTAGGAATTAAGACTGCATTTTGCAGTATTTCTTAGGGTGCATGTCATTTAGATTTGTTTAAAGGTGTTGAAGTGTTTGTGTTGATGAGATGGTGGTTTTCTGTGTTTCAGGAGGTGGCAGTGGCATCGGCAGGGCTGTGTGTCAGAGGTTCGCCTCTGAAGGAGCTTCTGTTGTAGTGGCTGACCGCAATCAGGAATCAGCCAATCAGACGCTGGAGCTGCTGTCACATGACCTCAGAGGTCAGGAGCACTTGGCCCTGGGGGTGGACGTGTCATCAAAGGACAGTGTGGAGAAGCTAGTGACCAGTATACAGGTGTGAGGGACGTGTTACCAGGCTCTTCTGGAGCTCTGAGGGGTCAGATAATAAAACAAGTTCATGTGTTTATTCTTGTTTTCTTGCAGCGCCGTTACTTCCAGCCGCCGTCTGTGTGTGTGAATGCAGCCGGGATCACGCAAGATGATTTCCTTCTCAAGATGGAGGAAGAGGATTTTGATAAAGTCATTGAGGTTAATCTGAAGGTACTGCAGTCCAGAGTCTAACTGTAGTGTTTAATGATGAACTAATATGTCACTAATTACAGTCATAGGAAACAATAAGGATGATCTGGGTTTTGCAGTCTAAGAGCAAAAGGTGATAGGAGAAAAAGAGAAAAAAAATCCAAAATAAAAGTTTTCATTTGCACAATATATGTGTAGGATCTGTGTATATTTATTATGTATATATAAATACACACTCACACTCACATTAAGTATATTTTTTGAAAATATTTACATGTATTACATTACATTTATATTCATATAATTTACATAAAAAAATATTTAATATATTAAAAAAAATCTGAAATATATACATAATTAATAAACAGATCATACATGTAAAAAAAAGTTTTTCTTTGGATGTGATAAATCGCACTTGACTGCACTAAAATCAAATTTCTTTTGGTAGTATTTTTTAAATCTCTTCTGCTCACAAAGACTGCATTTATTTGATCAAAAATACAGTAAAAATGGTAAAATTGTGAAATATTTTTACCATTTAAAATGACAGATTTCTATGTGAATATATATTAAAATGTAATTTATTTCTGATCATAGCTGAATTTTCAGCATCATTACTCCAGTCTTTAGTGTCACATGATCCTTGATTTGCTGCTTAAGAACCTATTGTTATTAATATTATCAGTGTTGAAAACATTTGCACTGTTTATTGTGTTTGTTGAAACTGAGATACATTTTTTATGATTGATTTATGAATAGAACGTTCAAATTTTTTTATTGAAAACCGAACCCTTTCAATCAATTTAATGCATCCAGTCCTGAATACAGTATGAATTTCTTTGAAGATTTAAATTTCAGCTCTAAGTTTTGAACAGTAGTGTGTGTGTATTTGTAGTGTTTCCCATCAGGTTGTCTCCTTTTTATAGTGTTTTATAAGTAATCTTGACAGTGTGCTGATGTTGTGTAGTGCTTGATGTGTTTCAGGGCACGTTTCTCGTGACTCAGGCCGTCTCGAAGGCTTTAGTCTCTGCAGGAGCTGTGAAGGGCTCCATCATCACTGTTGGCAGCATAGTGGGCAAGGTCTTTACAGCAACATTATACTCTATTCATTTGCTCACTGTTTTATTATACTGGACATTTAACATTTTTACACCACAGACGGTTAACATTTTCAGAGCTTGAGTTGTGTATTATTACTTGAGTGTCTGTTTCTGTGTCTGTAGGTTGGTAATATCGGGCAGGTGAACTACTCTGCTTCTAAAGCCGGTGTGGAGGGACTCACTCGGACCGCTGCCAAAGAGCTGAGCAAGTGTGTGAGCATTTCATCATCACACAGTCACTTTAACATTTACACACCAGCAATTTTTAAATTGTATCCATGTTTTGCTTTAGGCCGGGTTTGTGGTCTGCTTATGTCTTAATTATGGGCTGGTTGAGGTTTTTTAATTGAAAAATGTTTTGTAGAAAGACTAAGTTTCTTTACATTCTATAAGTTTAAGTGCTGTCAAATGACAAATCAAGTTTTTGTTTACATAATATATGTGTATATACTGTGTATATCTATTATTATATTAATAAAAACACATGCATGTATATATTTAAAATGTTATGTTTATATATATTTAAAATATGTATATATAAAATATAACAACATAAATAAATACACACACACACATATATATATATATACATGTGTGTGTGTGTGTGTGTCTGTTTGTGTGTGTATATAATAAATATACACAGTACACATATATTATGTAAACAAAAACTGTTATTTTGGATGCGATTAATCAGGATTAATTGTTTGACAGCAGTAATAATTTTATCTGAAAACAATAATTTCTTGCCCTTTAGATTTGGCATTCGCTGTAACTGTGTCCTGCCCGGGTTCATCGCTACACCCATGACAGATAAAGTACCTGAGAAGGTCATCGATAAAGTAAGAATTATTTCTTTAAAAGCTTTGTAGATTTTAAAACAGCTTTGAACCTCAGTAAAGGATCCTAAAATTGAAATGTATGAATTGACATATTTTTAGACAACTGACCACACTGAATCCTCTTTTATTGTGACGGAGCACTATTTTTGGTTATTGTTTGCAGCTCACAGCCATCATTCCAATGGGAAGAATGGGAGAGCCTGCAGGTAAACATCTTTTCATTCCACAAAAACATTTTCATGAACAAACCTCTGTCACAAGAGTGTTTTAATAATGGCTTTAGATTTGATTTATGATTATATATAAATATCTGTTTCTCACTCTTGTGCAGAAGTAGCTGATGCATGTGCCTTTCTGGCTTCTGATGACAGTCGATATATTACTGGAGTCAGCATTGAAGTTGCTGGTAAGACGCCTGATCTCCTGCTGAACAGACAGAGTGTGTGATTTCATTCTCAAGTGTGTTTTGTTCTGACATGCAGTTTTCTCTTCTATCGATACAGGAGGACTCTTCATCGGCTGAATGACACTAAACCGATCACCAGCTCTGTGCCTTCCTTCATCTTCGTGAAGTTGTCCTCGTATAAATTACATTTGATTGCTGTAAAATATTGTATACAATGTAGCAAATGAAATTTAAAATTCTAGATTTATACAATTAAAATGTGAATATTTTAAACTTATAAAAAGAACGACTGAGTTGACACAGGAGGAAATGTGTTGATGTGTGGTTTAATGGGAACGTTTGGACCAAAACAACATCAAGCCAAAGAATTAAAACAGTTAACATTTCAACTATAGAGTGAAACAGAATTCATCATTTAAAAGCTTTTTAGGAGTCGTTTGAATGAAAGTGGCCAGATCACATATCGTGGTTCTTCTGAGACACAAGAGAAGTTGAAAGGTAAAAAAGTGGGAGTTTGGCTCAGAAGAGTGAAGAGGCATATGAAATATGAGCAAACAGGAAACAAACGCGGAAAATAACAACAAAGGAGTCCAACAGCTCTTTAAATAGATTATATATTACACAAACGGATTCTGAAGTACTTACATAAAACACGTTTTTAGCACCATATTTTATAAAGACAGGTGTTTGTCTTTCACCATCGTCCTTGTGAGGAAACCACACAAACAACTTTTCATTCACAAATAATTTTTTATAGCTTTTCATTCCCCTCGCCATGTTTTAAAAAAAGAAACAAAACATATACATAAAAAACAAACCACCAACAGTTTCCTTCCCTCTCCTTCCTCTTCCTGTCCCTTCTCCACTGCTGTCTGAGACATTTCACTTGTTTTTTGTGATATGATATCACCAGTATATATATCATACAGAGAAGGCAGATTTGCTGGGGTTTAATTTACATATTTAATAGATGAAAAAAAACTACAGGAAATAATTACAGATGAATACCACATTATGTTGTACTGCAAGTGTTGGTCGGTTTCTTGTGAGCACCTGTTTGTTTCACAAAATAAATACAATAAAATATTATTTCTGTACAAATGGTTCTCATGCACGATTCCAGCCTGAACGCTGTCCACACAAAAGGTCAAAGGTCACAAACCCATGGGATGGCTGTGGGTCAAAATAGCAATTTGAAATGAAACAACTTATGTAAGTTGACCAAAAATACTGGACTGGTAAATTGGCAGCGTGTTCACGGCATGAACAACAAGGAAAAAAATATATATCGAAAATTCTTACAGATTTTATCATTCTATAATAAATGTACAACAATATCAAATTCAATACAATTTTACACTGTTAATGGCTTTTCTTTGTATACGATGATGACGTTGCGGGTGAGATTTGAAATGGTTCTAATGGAACTTTGGCGCTCAGCTTCCGTTCCTCCGTTTAAATGTTGCACCTGTATTCTGGAAGGTGAGGGAGGAAGGGGCGGAGCTTGGATCAGGCGTGGAGCATCTCAGAAGAGGAACAGTGGGGAGGGGATCTGTGGGAGAGAGAGGGGGGCCCGAACGGGAGGGTCTTCTGCTTTAGGCCAGCAGTATCTGCGCCATCACAGAACATCTTCTCTCCTCTCTCCTGCGAGAATGGCTCTTTTCTCCTCCGTTGCTGGGAGTGTTTTTCCCTGGGCGTGTGTTTTGTGTGCAACTTTGTTTCACAACAATGCGTGTGTGCATGTGTGTGTGTGTGTGTGTGTGTGAATCCCACTTCTTACACGTGATTTTAAATGTCTTTATTAGTGTTGGCACATCTCTATGCGGTGATATTTATGTCTAGGCTTTGAGTGTGTGATTGTGTGTTTGATTGCATCGTGATTGTATTCCCCTTTGCCCTCAGCATGTGTGTGTTTATCCCAGGAAACAGACAGGTCCCACTTCAAAACCAAATTTCTGATTGTCCTCCCCAAAGTCTGAGATCCTGATGTCCAGCAGAGGGAGCTGCTCCACCTGAGGAGTGTTCACCTCCAGCACTGTCCTGTCCAGGCCTTTACGATACTGCAGGGAAGAGGACGAAACATATTTAGGGACAGAATACCTTAATGTTGGAAAAAGATGTGAAAGAGTTTTTAATAATAACACTTTTTTTTTAGTGCTGTCAAACGATTCATTGCGATAAATCGCATCCAAAAGAAGTTTTTGTTTACATATGTGTGTACTGTGTGTGTGTTTCTATATATATAATGAAAATATTTACATGTGGGTCAAAGACATCAAAAGTGATTTTATGTCCATAGAAGCCACATGAAATGTTAAGTAAAGTGTCTACTTTTCAAGTAAGTTTTTGAAGAATAAAATGTCAACATTTGGTTGAAATAATGTTACATTGTCATTCAGTGTAACACAATATTTATGTAAAAAAATTTTAAACAACATGCTTATTCTGACTTGTACATATTAAAATATATAAAAGAATAAGGAAGCATATTAAATAAATTTTAAATAAAAAATAAAATATTCTTACTGACAAATGAGCAAACCAAGGATAGTGGCAAATAAAAATAAATGTACAATTACAACTAATTGGTATTTGGGGTGAAAGTAATTCATCTTTTAATGTGTTCTTAATCGTAGTAAACATGCCTGACAAGACTGCAACACTGAATGACATTTTAGTGGGTACATTTGGTAAATCAGGGAAAATTGTGTGATATTTATTTTTGGCTCAAAAACAAAAAATGTTGTCTTTGACCCATGTACATATTTATATTGTCATAATTTATATTATATATAAATATATTTAATATATAAACCTAACTTATTTTTTGTAAATCAATCCATGCATATATATATATACACAATAAATATATGCAGTACAAAAACATTATGTAAACAAAAACTTTTATTTTGGATGTGATTAATCGCGATTATTTGTTTGACAGCACTAATTTTTAAAAATAATATAGCATTTTGGCTTTTAAAAACACCTAAAATAAATCGTGTAATCAAGACATGAGGTGCAGTTTACATAAAACAAAATTAGTTGTTTAAAAAATACTTTTACATTTGATTTTAATAAATAAGAGCTAACTGCAAAGTTTGTAAAGGTTTTGAACATTTATATTTTATTTACTCCCATTTATTTATTTTAAAAAAACTTTGTGAATAAATTTGGTGCTTGTATAATTTTTACAACAGTAATAATACGCATTAGTACTAATCCTAGTTTTAAGTAAAGATTTATTTCTATATATGTTTTTATTCAGAAACTGACTTCAACTTAATCAAAACTGACAGTAAATACTATAATGTTTCAAAAATATTTCAAATCAGTGCTAAAAACAAATGTTTCACTGTTTCCACAAAATTCTAAAGCAGCAAACTGTTTTCAACATTGATAATAATCAGAAATGTTCAGCATATTAGACTGATTTCTGAATAATCATCTGAAGTCTGGAGTAATGATGCTGAAAATTCAGCTTTCATCACAAGAATAAATTACATTTTACAATATATTCAAATAAAAAAGAGTTATTTTAAATTGTTACAATATTTTACATTATTCCTGTTTTTACTGTTTGAACAGCTTCTTAAAAACATTAATTTTACCCACTACAAACATTAAAAAGGTTACATTAAATGATTTAATGTACATATAATATGAAACTAATGTAAAAATATATATATTTTTTTTACTTATGCTTATATACAGTAAAATTCCGCTAGCCTGTATTTAGCACACAAACACGCTGCAGTCTCTGGTCAGTTAGTTTGAATCATGCTGAGGTCACTCACAGAGCAGCCGTCGACGAGGGCTTTGATGTAGGGGCTGGTCTCATAGCTCAGCTCTTCATCGTTGGCACCCTGGAAGTGTAGTGCCCTCTCGTAGCCGCTGTCGGTCGTGAGGTCCGCCCAGGCCACGGACCGCTGGCAGTGATAGGTCAGGTTCTGACGGGCCTGAACGCTGAGCAACCGCAGGAATCCCAGCTGGACAATACCCACAGCCTCTCCCCTCGAGTCAACGTATGAAAACTACAACATGAAGGACAATATTCATTCATCATTCACAATATATTAAACTTGACGCTGTAATATATTTTTACATAATACGGCACATTCAATTCATTAAAATGACTTCTGAATGCTCAAATAACGCAAAAATTACAATTCTGGCATCATTTTCATACCATCAAGTTGTTTTAAACCTGTATGAGCTTTATTCTATTGAACATACAAGAAGATATTTTAAGAAAAATCTGCAGTCAAACGATTAAATTTCGATTAATTGCATCCAAAATAAAAGTTTTTTTGTACATATTATATATGAGTGTACTGTTTATATTTATTATGTATATATAAATACACACATGCATGCACATATTTAAGGAAAAAGTGTTGTTTATATGTAAAAATATTTATAATATAAATTATATGAATATAAATATATACATATAAATATTTTCAAAACACATACTGTATGTGTGTGCATTTATATATACTTAATAAATATACACAGTACACACATTGTGTATTATGTGAACAAAAACTTTATTTTGGATGTGATTATTCACGATTAATCGTTTGACAGCACTAGACTAGTGCTTTGTTGGCTTACACTTCATTTTGATAGTCCACTTTAGCCATTCTACTAACTATAAGAAACTTTAAAACTACATTTCAACTAATTCTCATTATTTTGCAGCTAAATGTTTACTAGCTCTCAGAGTAGACTGTAAGGGTAGGTTTAGGGTTAGTAGAATAAGTTGACATATACAGTACTTGCACAGTTTCTCATAGTCAGTATGTTGTGGAGCCATCAAAATAAAGTGCTGGAAGATATTAAGCAGACAGTCTACTCTGCTGGTTGACAAGTAGTTGCAAAGTTACTTATAGTCAGTAGAATGTCTAAAATGGACTATCAAAATAAAGTGTTACCTTTTTTTCCATTTAATGGAAGTCAATGGAGACAAGAAACCATTTGGTTACACACACTCCTCAAAATATGTGTAAATGATGACAGAATTTTGGGTGAAGTATCAATTTAATAAAGAGCTTTTGGTTCATTTATGCATATTACTTAACTAAATGGAACATGTGAATCAAAGAGATGATTTTGAGGCGATAAACTCACCTTGCTGCCCTTTGTAAACTGACTAAACCAGGACCTAGGCTTCTCCTTTGACCAAGTGTTCATCTGCACCTATGGCAGAATTTAGGACTCATAAATTCAGAACAATTCAGAAATGTTTCAGTAAAACACAAACATATAAAAGCGAACGACAGCGAGTCCTTACATCTTCCACAGCTTTGCTGGGATACAAGCACGTCTCTCCTCCAGCAGTGAAGTTACAGTACACCTTGAAAGAGTCGCGAGCGCAGCCCTGGTTTGGATCAATCCAGTACTCGCCTGAATAAAAGAACAAGAATGATTCGAATGAGAAACGGCTCGCCACTGGTTACGGAACGTGTCAATCACACAGTAACCGTGGCGATCGTACCGTCTTTCAGGTCTGGTTGGCTGAGGTGCAGGTCCTGGCAGGTGCGGGCCGGGCTCTCCTGGGTTCCCAGCGGGAAGCGCATGCTCTCGATCTCCTGCCGCAGGGAATTGAGCGAGCCGAAGATCTCCTCCATTCCTTCATTACCAGTCATGAACTCTGTGCCCGTGGCATCAGCGGCCTCAGCGTCAGTGTCAGAGAGCATCTTACTGCCGTCGATGGAGCGCTTGGACTTCTTCGGGAACTGAATGGGCAGCGGCTGGATGACATCACCAGGGGGTCCCTACAGAAAAAGGAGAATTTATGAGTTTCATTCTTTTGCAAAAAAATAGGTACACAATTTATTTTGCTCCTAAACCTATTTTACATTATTTACATGATTACCATGACTTACATACACTTTATAATTATGAATTGATAGTTGTTTATTGTTTTTTGCCAGTTGTTGTTTTGTCTGTTTGGTTTGTAAAATTCAGTGTTGGGGTTGTGGGTAGGGTTGGGAAAAATATTTGTTTCTATTCTCCTGTATCTTCATCGTTCTATTATTATAAAAGTTTAATAAACAGATTAAACACAAAAAAACTGGATACAATATCTCTGGGATATGATGATCTCCTTTTATTTTTGTCTTAAATGATTGTGTGTTTTTTGAAGGTTTTTCAACAAAAATATTTCACTAGCAAATAATAATTGTGTTTTGTACTGTAGATAACAGATATAACTCACAGGTTGTCCTGGTGGTCCTTGTACACCTTTTTCTCCTTTAGGACCAGCTCCACCCTGTACCACAGAGACCAGGCATACAATATTAGGGGCATTTTACAGTAAAATATGAGAAATGTGATCTATTTGTAGGTTTTATTTAACATTTCCTTTCTATGGCTCATGAGATACTTTTCACACTCATAACACATTTTATGTCAAGTAAAAATATTTCAAGAAGGAATACTCACAGTGGCACCTTTAGCTCCTTTGATACCCCTCGGACCCTGTGAGAAACATCACATCCAATCAGCTTTAATCCACTAAGATGATATATTTTGGTGCTTTGGAGCTCAAGTTGAGTACATATAGTTTCACAATTTCATAAAAGATTTAACAAGGTGTACGAGTATTAAACTTTAAAAGTATAAGTGCCATTAAAGTACCTAAGACACATCTCCACAAAATGTAATATGATAAACAGCTTTAAAAAACTTGAGAAATGGTAATGAAAGTTTACTCACAGGCATACCAGCAGGACCTGCAGGACCCAGAGGACCAGTTCCTCCAGGCATACCCTGAAATATAACACATCAATAAATTAAAAAAAAAAAAAAAAAGATTTTTGATTATATGAAACAGGATCTAAACTGGGAAAGTTTTGCATGTATACGATTGTTCAGAAGTTTGGTGTTGAACAGATTTTTTAATGTTTTTGTAAGAAGTCTCTTCTGTTCAACAAGGCTGAATTTTTTGCCCAAAAATACAGAAATATTGTGGAATATATTATAATTTAATTTAACAGTTTTACATTTTATAATATTTGAAAAAAAGTACTTTATTTCTGTGGTGACAGCAGAATTGTTAGTAGCATCACTCCAAGTGACCCTTTAGAAATCATACTAATATACTGATTTGCTGCTCAAGAAACATTTCTGATTATTATCAATATAGAAAACAATTGTGCTGCTTCATATTTTTTGTGGAAACTAGGATATATTTTATTTCTCAGGATTCTTTGATGAGCATAAAGTTCATAAGAACAGCATTTATTTGAAACTGAATCTTTATAAATGTCTTTACTGATCAATTTTAAGGCATCCTTTATGAACAAAAGAACTGATTTCTTTAAAAAATCTTACTGACCCCAAACTATTGAATGGTAATGCATATTTGCCTGTGGTCAGATTCTGATGAGAATAGGTCGACATCACATACCGTTTCTCCCTTGGCTCCTAAAGATCCCTGGGGTCCCGGCATGCCTCGGTCTCCCTTCTCTCCTTGTTCTCCTGGAGGCCCAATCAGACCAAGCATACCTGGATGTCCCTTCTCACCCTTAGCACCGGGGTCACCACGAAGACCTGCCAAACCTGGAGGACCCTGTGAGAGGAAGGGAAAAACAATTTAGCATAATATATACACATACCTCATAATAATAATTCACTTCTTAGGTTCCAGGTATTAATACTTGTATATTGAATACTCAATTCATTACTGTATATTTGATAATGCAGCAGGTCTTTTAGTAAAGAAGAATATAACCACACACACACTCACATTTATTACCAAAAACAATGAGACCAAAAAAGACCAGCACAACATAACCAGAGATCTGTCTTTTGAGAATTTATTTTTTTGCATGCACTGTCATATATCAATTTGTTATATTAATTGATTAAGATTATTATTAATTATTGAATACTGATTGTGATATAACAATGTTTCACCTGTGAGCTATTGTTGACCTGATTTATGATGCTCTCCATTCTGAGGAAATTGTAACTTAACAATAATTTGTTGCAGACATATTGGTTATAATGAACTTGTTAATGAATGTACAGTGATACTCTTCTTCACAAAGTATTTTCCTCTAACTTGCACCTCCATAATGCGTGTGTTTACTGTAATACTCTAATACAGAGGGTCTTACCAATGGTCCGGGAGGTCCCTTCTGGCCAGCAGCACCTGGAGAGCCTTGCTCACCCTAAATAAAGTTATCAGTTATCAGAAGATCATTTTGATGAACACTACATTACATTTGATAAACACAATTCCAATATCATACCACTGTTCCAGGTAACCCTCTCAGACCCTCAGTTCCTGGTTTTCCTGGTTGACCCTGTGGCCCCACGGGGCCAGTCTTTCCTGGAGGCCCAAGGGCACCTGAATCACCCTAAAAAACATGTTACATGAGGACAAAAAAACTACATAAAGCCTGCTTATTTGTTGCAACTATCTTTCCTTCAATTTACACAGTCTTACCTTGCTTCCCTTCTCTCCCTGACGACCCTCTGGTCCCCTTGTGCCTGGAGGACCCTGAAATATGAAAATTAAATGTCCAGAAATATGCATTTTTTTATATATATATATATATATATAATTTTTTTTTTTTTTAAACCAAATTTGACCCTGGAGCACAAAACCAAGGCGCTGGGGTATATTTATAGCAATAGCCAAAAATATATTGTATGGGTCAAAATGATAGATTATAGATAGAATCATTAGGAAATTAAGTAAAGATCATGTTTGATGAAGATATTTAGTAAATTTCCTACTGTAAATATATTAAAGCCTAATTTTATATTAGTAATATGCATTGCTAAGAACTACATTTGACAACTTAAAGGCGATTTTCTCAATATTTATATTTTTTTGCACCGTCAGATTTTCAAATAGCTGTACAGTATCTTGGCCAAATGTTGTCCTATCCTAACAAATAATACATCAATGGAAAGCTTATTCATTTAATTTATTCAATCTTTTTTTACCCTTATGACTGGTTTTGTGGTGCAGGGTAAAAAATATGTAAATACAGCTTACGGTGAAATACACCATTAATGATCATTATTCAACAATACAGAGCCTACAAATTAACGGTGGTAATGTTAGGCTTTTGTAAAATAAGTTAATCTTACTCTCTTTCCTGGAGGTCCAGGTGGTCCGTTCTCACCAGTTGGTCCAGGTGAACCCTAAAGCCATGCCAAAATAGTGTTCAGTGTATCCTAAAAAACACCTTGTAAATATGCACAAGGAAGATGTGCTCTACAGGAGGATGATCACTCACAGCTTCTCCTTGTTCACCATCCTCTCCTCTCTCACCCTTTGCACCATCTTGGCCCTGCAAAGATCAGAAAGAAAGTCAAGCATTTTTTCTTGCACTGATGAATCATATACAACAAGACCAGGAACATGTATGAAGAATGGGTCATGCATCATGTTTAATTATATAAGTGAAAGCTCTACTCACTCGGGGTCCGACTTCACCAGGGGGCCCAGGATCACCAGGGAAACCAACAGGACCCTTGAAAACACAAAAGTCAGCTGCTGAAGAGTCACAGACAGACCTGTTTCTCATTTCAAAGCTAAGTCATGTTTGATACATACAGGGTTTCCTTTGGGTCCGTCATCTCCAGGGGGTCCTTTTCCACCGGGAGGACCCGAGGTGCCCGGCTGCCCTGCCTCGCCCTTCTCACCACGCTCTCCTCTCGGGCCCTGCCACCAAACCAATAAGGTGTTAGCTATTGTACATCTATTCAATAGATCATCAGGGGACAATAAAAATGTTTAGACTAAAATTCTGACCATTTTTCCTGGCTCTCCACCAACACCAGGTGGTCCGGATTCTCCAGGCTCACCCTGTCAATACAAACACAGTGCCATTAATCAGATTGGCTGATCTTGTCAATAAAAGTCATCATCTGTGTTGAAGTTGAGCTCTTTTATACTTGCCTTCTCTCCTATGGGACCTGGATTACCCAAACCTCCTGGAGGACCTTGAGGACCCTGAAAAATTAAGATGTGCATTAAATTAGACAAGAAAAAACAAAAAGCATAATCTAACCACAGAATGCCATTATTGACCAATCCGAATAAAGTATTCCAGAAAATCATTGCTTAGTGATCATAAAACATATAACAATGAACTTTCATCATTTGTAAAGTATTATTCATAGTGCAAATCAAGGTACTTACATCAGCACCATTAGGACCAGCTGGACCACGAGGACCTGGGGGACCAGGAGGACCCTATAGAAATACATAACCAGAAAACATTGGCTCATATATATTAATTCTGAGGGTGATCAAAAATCATATGTTGCATTATACACATAATTTGCACCTTTAACTGCCTTTAAATCAAAACATTCAGACTCACCAATGGACCGACATCTCCCGTCTCTCCTTTTTCTCCAGATGGGCCTGGCAAACCCTAAAGACATGAAAGAAGTACAAATAGCTAAGACATCCAGTATGTAGATTTCAATGGGTATGAGCAAATAAAACACAATCTGCATGCAGTACCTGCAGACCGATGGGGCCTGGAGGACCCGGGAACCCTCTTGTCCCTTCATCTCCCTTAGCGCCAAATGGTCCTTGTTGACCTCGAGCACCCGTCTCACCATCAGCGCCCTGAGAAGAGATTTGAAATTGAGGCCAATTACAAGCCAATATAACCTTCTGACCAACTGTGAATGGTAGCATGAATTTTTGAGTTCATTTGTTTGCATTAAAGCACACTTACAGCTGCACCAGGCTGTCCAACAGGACCCAACGGGCCAGGCGGACCAGGAGGACCCTGTAAATGTGCAAATAATTGATTGCAGATTGATATTATCTCCACCAAACACTTTTTTTAGTCGATGCATTCTGTTGAAACAGGAAGTTCACATTTAAGATTTCACAAGCTAAAAGCTTATTTACTCACATGCTCTCCCTTGGATCCTTTAGATCCTTTTTGCCCTGGCTCTCCAACCTCACCCTATAAGAAACAATTTCCATTTGTCAAGAACATCCACATAACTGCGATGATTTGAGGGTGAGATATGAAGAGATCTCTGACCTTGTCTCCATCCTCTCCGGAAGTACCTGGAGGTCCAGCAGGGCCTGGGAGACCAACTGGGCCTTGGATGCCGTCACGACCAGCTGGACCAATTGGACCTTTCTCTCCCTGTAAAACAGGATGATCTTATTTGATAGGCCTTTATTTAAATTTTTTACCAGAGATAAGGTGTAAACCTAGAGCAGGCACTTACTGGCACTCCCTTCTCTCCTGAAGCTCCAGGGGGCCCCTGAGGTCCAGGTCGTCCCGGGGGGCCAACAGGGCCTGCAGTGCCAGCTCCTCCTCTCTCTCCAGGTGATCCCTGCATAGAAATACAGGTAGGGTAACATACTGAAAGACCATCATTTAATTTCTTAATTCCTCAAAAATAAGATCATAAACCTCCAGTAATTATTATTATTATCTTAAAATCATTATAAAAAACAATTTTTCATTACAATTAAAAACATAATTTATCCTCTCTAGCCCACTGTAATGTGAAAATAGAGTTCTTGTTATGAAAAAAATCTTTTGTAAAAAAACGTAAAAGCGTAAAACCGTAAAAGCTTAGTTCTTCAGAACACAATTTAAGATATTTTAGATGAAAACTGGGAGGCTTGTGACTGTCCCATTAACTGCCAAACAATTTCCACTGTCAAGGTCCAGAAAAATATGAAAGACATTGTCAGAATAGTCCATCTGCCATCAGTGGTTCAATCTAAATTTTATGAAGTGATGAGAATACTTAAAAAAATAAAAATAATTTGTCTCCTCTGTGTCTCTCCGCATCACTGCAGCACCATTTTGGAGAGTATCCGATGGACCAAACTACGTACGCTGTTCTGTGTCAGCCATGCACTGTTTTTATTTAAATTAAAGCAAAAATGCACATAGAAAACATATCAAGGCTGACAGAACAGCGTTCTCCAAAATTATGCTACAGTGATGCGGAGAGACACAGGGGAGACAAACTGTTGAATAAAGTAATTATTTTGCATCCAAAAGTATTCATAATGTTACGGTTGAACCACTGATGGCAGAGGAAGCATACTGATGATGTCTTTCATACTTTTCTGGACCTTGACAGTGTATTTTACTGGCAGTCAATGGGACAGTTGCAAGCCTCCTGGTTTTCAAACAAAAAATCTGACATTTTTTTTGAAGACGAACAAAGCGTTTATGGGTTTGGGACGACATGGGGGTAAGTGATTAATGACAAAATTCCCATTCTAGGGTGGAGTAACCCTTTAAATAGTATACACACTGCGATTACAAACAAGTACAACTGTACAGTATACATTACAGTATTGTATTTATTACACTACCTTTAATTTAAAATTTAATTTAAAATAAAACAATTAAATGATAAATATAAAGAAAAAGATTTTATATGATCGATTGTCATTAAAAATGTTTTATTTTATGCAGAATATAATATTTTAATTCCTTTTACGTTTGGTGTGAAATATCAATTGTGATATCAATATGAATTCATAAGTTATTGGGGCACTAATCACTAATTAATGTCTCTATACTGTTAAATATTTGCAGTGATGCCACAGAAGAACCACTCTGAGGTTCCCAAAGAGAGTAATATTTTCTTATAGTGTTAAGAACATTTTATAACTGAGAGACCCCTTTTGAAGTAGTATATTGCAAAAAAGCCTTTTGTGCAATGAAAATGTTTTATGGATGTTCAAGGTTCTTTGTGCAACCATAAACAACCATAAAAAAGCTTTATTTCTAAGAGTGTATCTACTTGACATTTCAGATTATGGTTATTATGAGCAACGTACAGCAGTTCCGGGTGGTCCAGCGGGGCCTTCGTTTCCTTTCAGTCCTCCAGTGCCCTGTGGAAACACAGAGGTACATCTCAGTTAGGTATAAAACATTTATGTGCAGTTTTAGAGTCGGTTGACAGAATACATTTAGAAAAGCTTTTATAATATAAAATTCACTAGAATGGATGAGACTTATTACTGGAGTTCCTGGCAGTCCTCTCTCTCCTGGGAATCCTCTCAGTCCAGGGGGTCCGTCTTTACCGGGGCCGCCGGAGGGACCGGGATCTCCTTTGGTTCCCTCTTTACCAGAAGGACCAGAAAGACCTTGCTCACCAGGTGGTCCTGGGGGTCCTGAGTGACCACGCTCACCCATCGGACCAGTTTCACCGGAGGGACCCTAAACAAGAACTAGACTTGAGTAAAGCTTGTACAGCCCCATACATTTTTGAATTGATTTTAAAGTTAAAATATCTCAAAAAAGAAACCCATTTTGCTTGTTAAAAGCAGAAAACTCACCTGTGGTCCAACAACTCCTGGTGGCCCAGGTGGTCCAGTTTTGCCTTGGAAACCCTAAGAATGCAATGTGAAAATTATATGTTGCTGTTTAACCTTGATCAGAGGGAAATTTATACTTCAGTTGATAAAAATGAAAGATACATACAACTTCGCCTCTCTGTCCAGGGTGTCCAGGCAGTCCATCTTTACCTGGAGGTCCCTTCAAAAATCAATTGACAAATCAATAAGCAATAGAGAAAAATAAACGTTTTTAGGCATCAGATCAAACTAATAAACTGTTCCTTACAGGAGGTCCCTTCGGCCCAGGGAATCCATTTGGACCTTGAGGTCCAGTTAGTCCCTGAAAATATGCAGAAATGTTAAAAATAAATTAAAGCTGAAGCAAAAACCTAGAAATATTTTACATAAATAAAGTTTTGAAATAAACATACTCTCTCCCCAGGTGGTCCAGAAGGCCCGTCACTACCAGATCCGCCCTAAAACATCAGAACGTAGATATTGATTGAAATTAATTAATCTTTGTTGTTATTGTTGAAAAACTAAAAAAAAAATTACATGAGCAGCTCCTCAAACAATGTCTACTAAATTGACAACAATGAAAACACCATTAAAAATATATAAAAATAGCAATAGAAATAATGTTAAAAATGTTAAAATGAATCTCATACCTTAGCACCTGGTTTTCCTGTTGCCCCACGGGGTCCTCTCTGCCCTCTGGGACCCTAAAAAGTTTATTTTTAAAAACAAGAAGTCAGAAAATCATTGTGCATTGCTGTACAAGTCATCTGCTTGAATCAAAACTCAAATGAATTTCAAATCAAATGAAAGTAAAAAGTGTAAAAAATGAAAAGAGAAATGAGATTATGATTTAAAACAGGCCCTTACTGTCGGCCCTCTCTGTCCTCTTGGTCCAGGTTTTCCAATCAAACCCTGGAAAGAGAAAAATCACTTCAGAATATCTCAGCATCATCAATTCTTTTCCAATTAAAGGAAGATAGTCTATGTGGGACTATTTAATGTGAATGAAGGACTTTACTTAACTTTGACCCTTAATGCAGTAGACATTGCACTGACTTCCCTGTGACCTATAAATGCTTCTACTGTTACATTTCAGCCTAATTTAGTCTAAAGATTCTTACCCTCCCGCCTTTCTCGCCATTTGCACCAGGGAATCCTGGGAAACCCAGGGAACCCTAAAAATACAAGCATAACATTGATTTAAAAAACGCATTCAATTTGATTAAACACTTGGCTATATATCTTATGATGCATCATAAACAATATTATTTTTCGTTTACCTTAATTCCTTGCCGTCCGGGATATCCAGGAAGTCCAGGCACACCAAGTTTACCCTGGATTGGCACAAATTTGTATGATTTAACGCATTTTAGACCACCAACTAAAATATATTAATTAATCAGTTTTACATATTTAGAAATATAAATTTAATATAACAAGCATGACATTTACATTCATTACAGCTTACTATCAATATTAATGGCAATGCAAAACATAGCTTATATTCCTATTTATATAATGGAAGAAATTAGAAATCATGACTCATTTTACATAATCAAACTAACCTTCTCTCCCACAAGGCCGATAGGGCCAAGTTCACCAGGGGGACCAAAGCGACCCTTCGGCCCCTCGGGACCGTCCTCTCCTCTTGGGCCAGGCACTCCCACCTCTCCCTGAGGGTGCACAACTAATCTCAATGGGCGGTTCAAATGGGTCAATAAAGTCAAGTGCTTCCATCATTACCATTTACTATCATTTTACACTTGTGCTAAATCATGTTAATGGATGAGCGTCTATACACTGGTGATTTGTGATATATAAGACATACCCTTTCTCCCTTCACACCAAAGTCTCCTTTGATTCCAGGGAATCCGTCCTCTCCCTGAAAGTAAAGTAAAAAAAAAAGTATTTAGCACTAATTGTTACATACAAAACTGTAGAACAAAATGGTTTCGGTTTATGTTTAAATTTGATGTTTTAGATGAAAAACACTCACCTTCTCTCCCTTATGGCCCTTCAGTCCACGGATACCTTGAGCTCCCTGTCACAAAACATTTTGAAATGCTCTTACATTCAGAATGTACAGAAATCTTGGATATTTATAGCCTTCTAATTTATCATGCATTGTCATTTTACAATCTCTTTAATAAAAATACTGCAAAAAATAGATTTTTTTTTTTTAGATTGACCTCCATAACGCTTTAACACAGATTTAATGTTCATTTGGAAAATGCTAAAAACAAAAGCTCATTCAAACTAATTAAAGAATATATATATTTTACCTTAATTCCCCGAGGGCCAGGATAGCCAATAGACCCCTGAGGACCATTAGGACCCTAAATATGAAGAAGAAAAATAAATGTCAACACGCTGGGACTCATGAACATGTCTGGCCTGAAAATGTCTATATATCTAAAAAAGATATGTATATATACTTGTTCAGTAGATAACTGTCATAGGTGATTACAAACGTGCACAAATACAGAAAACTGCATTTGTGAAGCTATAAAGAGAATTCTACTATGGATTATCATATGGCCTCACCTGATTTCCTTTGGTTCCACCGGGGCCTTCCTTCCCGGGATGACCCTGTTAAGAGACGAGCAGCATACCCTTTATTCTTTACCACAGGTAAATAACCACATACATGTTCACTGTCTTCTGTAACCATTTTGTTTTGCCTTATTAAATAAACCGACAATTGCTCTAAAATAATGAAATCACATAAGCTATCAATTTACTGTGTGAAAAAAACCACATCTAGTACTCACCGGAGGACCGTCAGCTCCGGGCATTCCTGGTAGACCAGGCTTTCCTGTGGGACCCTTTAAGAAGACACAAAACGTCATTCTAACTGCATACTTGAATACTTGATCTCAGAATAAGACTTGACACGTAACTGTGTAATTTTTTTTCCCAAATGCAGACTTCAAAGTGGTGATGTATTTTCATTATTTATTGATAATTATTGCTTTGTGCTCTATGATTATAAAAACACTCACTTTCTCTCCTGGTGGTCCAATAGCACCCTGTGGACCTGGCATTCCCTATGGAACAGAAAAACAATTATCTTTAATATCCTTCACTATGATTTTGTACATTTGTCATTCATTTGTAATAGCCTCATTGTTCACCTGTGTTCCTGGAGCCCCCTGCTGTCCTGGAGGACCAGGCTCTCCTTGGGGACCCTTTAAAAAGTCAAGGAGAATGAGGACATATACTGTTTATATTTTTCTGTTATATGTTCTGATTGCTGTTATTATGAATATTTAACCTGTTGCAAACATGTGCCAATTATTGCATATTTTACACTGTTCAAGAGCATGCACGGAGCAGTCAGAGTGCATTAAGAATAACAGTTTACTGACCAAGTTTCCTTTTGGACCATGTGGACCATCATTTCCACGAACACCCTGGCAGAGGCAGACAATATGGAGAAATTAAAGAAAGATCTGGACAACCCTATACAAATATTTATTTTTCACATTTTCTGGAAGTTTTCTGGAAGTTTCTGTGCAGCCGTTGTGATTTTCAAAATTTACTTTTTTTATTCTGCAGTGTTTGAGGTTGAGGTTTCAATGAATACTCACAGGAGGTCCAGGAAGACCAGAAGGCCCTTTAGGCCCCAGCAACCCACGGGGCCCCTATAGAACAAGAAAGAGTTTCATCAAAGAACGTACACAGAAATCTAACTAGCCTTACATGTTAAACTGTACTACAAAACCAATCTATACAGGTCAGTACTATATAAACTCAAATGTGTGAGAAACATAACACCCACCGATTCGCCGGGAAGACCTCTAGGTCCAATGTCTCCATCGTCTCCCTGACAATTATCAAGGTGGAAGAGGACAATTAGAAAAATTCAGTCTTTATATGCTTGATAAAAATATCATGATAATGTTAATTTATTGTAACAGTAGAAAATCCTTTAGAAGTACCCTTTCTCCATCCTCTCCAGGGGGTCCTGGGGGTCCCATTCCTCCAGTTTGACCCTAAAAATATAATTTTAATATTATTATGTAAGGTATAACTACACTCACATTGTACACATTGGAAGCTGAATTCGATTTTGGCCAAAAAAGGTCTCTGTAATTACACTGCCTTAAAAAAAAGGGGCTTTTGAACATTAACAACGATGGTAATTCGTCAGCACTTACACGATAACCCTTGTCACCAGGCAAACCAGGAAGGCCATCGAAGCCACGGTCACCCTAATACAGAAAAACACACACACGCATGACACTGCTCAAGAAGTTTCAGAGCTGGAATAACATAAATACACAAATTAATCACACGAAGAAGGCAATTTTAACAAAAAATGGTTTAGATGTCCGACCTTAATTCCAGACTCTCCTGGCATCCCTCTGGCTCCATCAGCACCAGCCCGACCCTGCAGGAAATATAAAATATAACATTTTATAACATAACATATAACATTTCTTGAGGGCAATGCGAGAGGTGCCACCAAGATTCTAGGATGTGGTTGCTAAGGTGATCTGAATGATTGATATGTGGTTGCTAGGCTGTTATTGCTAGGCACTTTTATAAGCTTTAAAGTTACTATGATATTCTGGCCTATAAATTAGGCCTGTGTCAAAGGAAACCTGTACGTGTTGTTTTTCATTAGTCATGAGCACTGTAGTGGACTTACCCTCCGACCAGATTTACCAGGAGGACCAGACAACCCTTGAGGACCCCTGGGGCCCTGCAAAAACACAATAGAGATGAATGATAAATTAGAAGGCTCCAAGATATTTGTACATTTTTAATGCCAGAGCATGTCAGAATGGCTCAGTGTCCTGCTAGCATTCTTAAAGACTTATAATGGCACAGAAACACAAATCTTTACCTGAGGACCAGGGTCCCCGTTTTCTCCCCTTAAGCCAGGACTTCCAGGTGTTCCCTATACAGGATCACAACATCAATACGTAAGTGACATGTAATACTGTAACAGATATGTCGGCTTTATTTATTTATCTGTGTTTAGTTCTTTTACCGTAGGTCCTGGACGGCCGGTGAAACCCATTGGCCCTGATGGGCCTTTCATCGCCAACTAGACAGAAGAAAATTAAGATGTGTAAAGTTAGACCTCAATATGGAAAAAATAATATACACACACACATATATATATATATATATATATATATATATATATATGAAATAACTGCTATATGACAGCTGCTACTAACCCGAGCCTGAGACAGAATGGCTTGAGCTTGGGCCTCCTGTGCCGAGGCAATGGGCCCTTTTTCACCAGCACTCTGTCCAAAACGGAACTGCAAGAACCAGAAAACAGGTATGCAAATTAAGGATATGAAATGATTTCTTTTAAGATGCGGGAACTCGAGGGAGGGGGGTGCTGTTATGAAGCAAGTCACATGTAACTTGTTTAACCATAATGGTATAATGGTGACATCTAGTGGTGAGATGACTTTATGAATGACAAGAAAGAAAGAAAGAAAGAAAGAAAGAAAGAAAGAAAGAAAGAAAGGACACAGACTTACAGGAAGCATGACAGAAGTTCCAGGAGGTCCTGCGACACCATCTGCTCCAGGTAGACCAGCTTTACCGGGAGGACCCTACAGAAACAACCAATGGGATTAATTATACTGCTTTTAATTCAAATTATAAACACTCTAAACCTAACACATTACACATATCCCAAAGACATGCAAAGTTGGAAGTATGAGCACCACAGCGTATATTTCAAACTAACATACTCAAAAACCAGCATCTAAAGCCAAATCACCTTATTTTTACAGCATTTTATATAATAGAGATTGTTCGGAGTCACAGAATTAAACTGGAAAGTAACAGAATAAAGCCATGAAGCCAACAACGGTGTCATTATTCAGCTCTAGTCCACTGTTGCTTCAGTTTAGTTCAATAATTGTGTAAAATTCACCCGTACCTAAATGCAATATATATGTACATATATTCAGTTTCCATCATAAAATAATCATATTTAGCCAAGATAAAACCCAGAATCTGAGGGTGCAAAAAAATCTAAATACTGAAAAAAACACCTTTAAAGTTGTCCAAACTAAGTTCTTAGCAATGCATATTATTAAGTTTTAATATATTTACAGTAGGAAATTTATTAAATATCTTAACGGAACATAATCTTTAGTTAATATCCTAATGATTTTTGGCATAAAAGAAAAATCGATAATTTTGACCCATACAATGTATTTATTGCTGCAAATATACTCCAGCGACTTATGACTAATGGTTTTGTGGTCCAGGGTCACATATATGTTAAGTTACATATAAAAAGTAAAATATATATCTGACATATTGTCGCTTGCTACATATAATACCACATTCAAAATCGCCTCTACTCAAGACAGCATTGTCATTAATTATCTCAAGTCAGTCCAAGTGTTGATCTTGCAAAATTTAATTATGAGCAAATTTGAGTCAGCTATAAATCAGAAGACATTGCATCATTATTCAGGCCAATTCAGTTTTGACATCAGTGCCATCAAATCAGTGAATAAATTATTAAATGTCTTTTAGACTCCAACTAAGCAGTGAAAGGAACCCAAACTCCATTATGTGAAAGAAATAGAGAAAAAAACAGCCTACACATGAAAAACTGTCCACTCACCCTCTCACCAGGATCACCAACAGAACCAGGGGCTCCCTGTGAGCCAGCGGAGCCAGGGAGACCCTAACAAAGATAGAAATATTGCATAATTAAGAGTGTATCGTCTACACAAATCACAACTGAGAAACTGAAATTTTATCACAACGTATGCTATGTAGTAGAAAATACAAGCAATGCTTAATATGGCAGTTGTATGAAAGTAAGTTCTTCTTTTCAGTTAGAAGAGCCAAATGTTATTTGGTCATTAGCTTAATTTTGGGGAGGACTGGGAATGCTAACTGATCATAAACAAATAAATTGAACATACTGCTGGTCCTTCTGGTCCAGGTGGTCCTTCAATCATCATGCCCTGCGAAAACAGTAATAACAAGGAATTAAACACATTTAGAAAACACTAATACAAAAAATACATCACAATGCTATTTTGCAGCACCCTCTGCTGGCCTGGATGAATGACATGTCTTAACAGATAAAGCACTTGATTATTTCCAGTTGTTATGGAGTAATGTTTTGATTAGGTAAGTATGACTCTTACAGGTTCAAGGACAGCAGGCTCTCCCTTCTCTCCCTTCAGGGCTCGCACGGAGGCCTGAGGAAAACAGATATGTAACCCAAAACAGAGCCCAGTCAATATACAAAAAGAAGAAACCATCAGTCCAAGATGTTCAGGTACCCACTTACACTACACATTACAACCTACTGAAAAGCTAAAATCTACCTTGACTGAGAAATAATTTTTTAAGGAGGTTAAGTAGATACTTAGCTGACCAAACAGGCTTAAAATTTCAGCAGAAACCCTTCCAAGAATATACCGCTGTTCTATGCTGATCAGGATTAGGACTGCTCTCAGATCAGCATAAGAGCAGGAGTCAACCAATACTGATGGTGCTACTGAACTCAGCACTCTATGCAGACTTGCAGAGGAATCTTGTGCAGGAGAAGTAGTGTTTAAGTCTTCAGATAAACAAGGTTTGCTGACATGGGAACCATTTCCTGTTGATGGCATGACTTGCTAAATCATTACTCTGAGCAAACTTGATTTAGTCTAGAGTAAACACTGAATGCAAATTAGCTGACTCTGAAGTCCTCTTCCAAAACCTGGTGAGCAGCCTCACTGTTAACTGCCTACCGATGTTGCTACTGTTGCAAAGATTTTTGTTATTTGATTTGGAGCCCTGGGCATGACATACAGGGAGAAAACAAAAAGATATCATGGCTGCAAACTAAGAATTCATTCAGATGATCGATAACCAGTTTGTTCCCTTGTTTCAGTTAAATGATGGCCACTTTGTATTACTTTGTACCCCGATTTTAATTTAAATAATAAATTGTGACCATGAGGGACTAAATCAAGAAATCAGTCTATAATTTCTACTTCATAAGTAGGGCTCATCATTTAAAATACAGCTGAAAAAAAATAAATACGTATACTGGAAGGTAAAAGCAATCAGAAAATTGGAAATATTTTCCTTAAGTACTAAAATGACTAAAAGTATAATTACATAAAATACAAATTGTATAACCAATCTAATCTAATATATGATAAAATTTATAATTTAAAAAAATATACAAATATTTCAAAACTGAAAATTCAAAATACTATAATAGTCTATATTAATATAGATTATTTATATATGCAATAAATATAAATTAATTAAGAATACCAAAATGTATCAATATTACCAATATTTCATTAAATATAAGTATATTTGTAATCGATACCTCTATTTTTGTTATCTTAGATTAATTCTAGATTTGCCTTTTTAGTAAAGAACACACGGGATGCTGTCTTCAAACAAGGTATTTGCATTTGTATTTGTCAGTGCTTTCTAACTTAAATTTGTGACTAGGCAATTAACTAGGCTTTGGAACAGAACTCAAGTCTTATATTTCGACCAGCACCAGCACTTAGCTGGTCTTGACAACTCCCTGCTTGATTCGTCTGCAAGATTTAACGCCACTGCGAATTCATTTTAAGCTTTTCTCAAAGCTTCAAAGTGAATTTGCTGGAAAGCACAAGGTAACTTACACCTCCCTCATCTGTCACAGCGGACAGGGCATGGCCGAAGGTGTCTTCCGTCTTGGTTTCGATGATGGGCTCATTGTAGTCCCTGTAGGAATAGTCATACTCCTTTGTTCCAAAGTCGCTCGTAATGTACTCCTCAGTGAAGGGCTCGTCTGGCGTCTGAGACACCCCTTCACCACCTGACTTGGCTGCATCTATTTCCTCAGCGCCAACAGTCTCGTCAACCTGGGCCGTACCATTGGGAGCAGAGGTAGGGGTGGAGCGGATGGAAGAATATATGGTGTGATGGGGCAGAAATGAATAGAAAATAGGAAAATAGAGAGGAAAGTGGAAATTAGAAGGCAAAGAGGCAGAATAATCAGAATAATAGATCTTACCTGATGTAAAACAGATATGAGAGAGGAGCAAACATCCACACACAGGCACATACACACACTACACAGTCTTCTTCATGTATAATTTTATACAATGAATTAATAGTCTTATTTACCACTTTATTGTTCAGTCTGAAGACCTGTTCACACCAAGAACAATAACTATAAAGATAACTGTAACATTAATCATATTAGCATCCACACCAATAGATGATAATGTTCTGTTTATTAAATGCTCAAGCTTAGTGGCATCATTCCTCTGTATTGTTTCTAGTATAGTTGTGTTGTAAACGTAGAATAAAAATGATTATTACAAATAGTTACCATCCTTGATGTGAACGGTCCTTAAAAAAAGCACTTGTCCATTTCTTCTCCATCATCAAGGCATTGACTTAGCAAAATGTGTGACCATAATTATGAGCGTTGTGCCTCAAGATAAATTTAAATCCTTTTTCTGCTGCATTTTCCAAATATTATTCATAAATAAGTTAATTAGTGTCAAAATGAGACCACAGAATCACTCAGGTCTATGGCAACACACTTACTCTGGGGCAAAAACTAAAGCACTACTTCTAGTCTCTTACCATTGTATTGTTGACTCTTTTATTAAAATTTCCTGGCCGTGTCCATTTCCAAACTTTTCCTAAACATCTATTCCTAAATACAAACCTGACCATAAAGTGGCACTCTCGACAAAAACATGTTTTAGTTAGTTTTATCCATGACTAACCCACTTACTTAGTTTATAAATTAAAACAGTTGGACATAAAGTTTCTCAGTTTCTTAAATCTTACATATTGGCAGTGTTTGCATCCCAAGAAAATCTCAAAAGAAGCTGTCCAGCAATGAATGCATGGTATTCATTCCATAATTGTATCATTTCTTTTGCGATCTCTTTTTCTCAAGATTTCCGTTCTTATGTTAAGATGGTGTCTTGTTCTTGACATAGGAACAAGGAGAAAATCTTGAGGCAGTTTTAGAATCACAAAGGAATATCTGATAAAAATGGATGCTATGCATTCATTTTGCAGTTAAGTACAGCACTTATCATGGCACACGTGGCTGCAGAATGGTTAATTGTTAAGGTAAAATATACACAGGCTGGTCTCACCTCCATATTGATTTAGAGTAATTGAGAGACTGTTTTTAGCTCCACGTCTCTCAGATATCTATGGGTGTGGGTTACCTGGTTAATGGTTTCTTCGTATCCAGTCAGATCAGTCTCTGGCTGTGGGCTCGCCTCTTCTTCTACTGCGTAATAATAATCGGTCTCTGTGGGGGTGTGGTCAGCCTCTGAGTAAGCAGGATCTATGTCCTGATTGGAGGAGGCCGAGAGGTGGGAGGGGTTGGGGGAAGAGGTAAGCAGATTTGAAGGGGAGAGATTGATTAGTATGAAACAAGCTCAGGTCTGATGAACTTGCAGAAAGAAAAGATCAATATGTTTTTGCCAACAGACACGCAAAAACATCATTGATCTCATGTCATAGTAAAATCAGAACAGGAAACATTTGCAGCTGGAACCAAAAATCTTGTAATAAGTCTTTGCATTGTGAAAGACTTATATTAATTGCCAAGGTTTGGTGTCCCAGGTTTTCCTTTCAACCTGATTTGGTTTAATTAGCCACTTTGCCATGTCAAGGATAAAATATAGTCAAAACTTGACTTTAAAGTTGTTGATGTTGGTGTCAATGGTCCCAGACCATTGAAACGCAACTGACAGCATTAGTAAACAACTTTCGGACATTTATCTACAATTTCAGATCTTCAACAAAGACAGAAAGGGTTGATAATCATGGAGTGCAGCGTCACAGAGTCGCTGTTTTAAACAGGATACTTTCTGTGAAACTGCTTCTTTCACATACTACTGACAGGACAGCATTTCACAAACAACACATAAAAGAGAAACAGACTGAGGTCATGACGGGAGATGAAGAAAGAGACTCGTTGTGTCATGTGTAACGTTGAGCTCTACCTAACCGCGACTTCTGATGTTTCTTAACCGAAAACATGCTCTAATCGGCATTACCTGGTGATCTACTTTATAAAAACTAACCGGTTAAAGAGTGTAGATTTGGAGTGAAAAGAAGACAGACAAAAGACTGTACAAATAGCCATGCGGTGATGACACAGTCTATACCGCTTATCATATCCTTCTAATGATCTCGCAGATCATTTGATATATGAAAGGGTGGAGGAGATCCAGTAGGTCTGTATGTCTCCAACCTCACAGCTGGTTAATGTCATGATACCTTTTTGGTTTTACACACTCATTGAAAAGTAAAAAAGATGTTAAAAATGTGCTTTAATAATCTAAAAAAAAATCTGTGCCTTCCTGATTCTGTTCTGAATGGCATTAATACTGAGAACGTGTGTAAAACCTGAAAGGCAAGATGGCAAGACCTTATTCACAAAGCACACCAGAGAATGTGTTGCATCTGAGATCTAAGACAAATCCCAGATCAACACTTTCTTTGAGATAGTTCATGAACGCAGGATTGGCGAGGTTGGAAATACAGCTCTGGAAAGCCAACGCGGGCTCTTGATTTTGTACCTGTTGATAACCATTGGTCACTTTCTTCCTGGGTATTTCTGGAGCCTTGTCGAAGGGTGGGAAATTTTTGGACGCTGATTTGATGTTACTGCCATCCAAGACCTTAGTCTTTGTAGGGAGAGGTGCAGGGGTGGGTTTTTGAGTTTTAACCACAGGTTTGGTCGCTTTTGGCTTTGCGGGTGGTGCATTGGCTTTTGTTTTGTCTTTAGCTGGTTGTGGTTTGGTCTCAGGTTTCTTCGCAGTTGTCTTTACTACTGTTACTTTGGTCACTGCTGCCTTTTCAATCTTCGCCGTTTTTGCACCATTAGCTTTAGCTTCTCCGTTCGCTTTTTTCTCCGCAGCTGCCTTCCCGTTGCCATTGTTATTGGCTTTGCCATTGCTGCCAGCCTTACCATTAGCATCTTTCCCATTCCCATTGCTTTTGCCATTACTGTTTACTTTAGCTTGACCATTATTTTTTCCATTGTCGTTTGCCTTCTTTTTGTTTTCAATCTTTGGAGCCGGTGTTGCTTTTGTTTTGGATGCTATTTTAGAAACTAAAGTAGGTTTTATCTTCGAGATCAAGATTTGCGCTGCAGTAGGTTTGGCCTTTGGCTTTGGAGTTGGCTTGGTTTTAGCTGGTTTAGCTGGAGCAGCTTTGGCTGGGGCAGTTTTTGACTTATCAGCTTTGCCGTTGTTCGCCTTTCCCTAATTTTGTTTTTATTTAAAAGCGCAGGTGGTAGGTCAGCGTTGATGAAAAGAGAGTGAATGAGAGAGAGACAGAGAAAGACATCAGGGATATGGGTGGGATTTAAAGCAGTGGGGATGGACAGAAAAAGAGAGAGAGACAACACAATGAATTTAAGATCGCTGGTGCTTGAATGACTGACTGAGATTTCAATGGCATTACTGGATACAGTATTAAATTAAGTCAGATTATATTATATTTATAGTAATCTCATGAACTTCAGTCATACCTAAAGAAACAAACAATTTGATACTGTTTTCTCCAATAATGCCAATCTCCACATTAAAAAAGCAGCATGTTGTGCGCATGGGGATATAACGCTGTGAGGCACTGGGGAAAAGTTTGCTCAAATAGCATCTGCTGATAAAACCGATGCATGGCTGGTACAATGTGCTGCCCAACTGCACAGAAAGAGAGGGATATTAAAGGAAAGGAAGGGAGATAGTCGTAATGCACCATTCATAATCCCATTAAAATGACATTGCTAGCAAATGAAGAAAATCCTTTAAGTAAGTAACCGATTAAGTGATTAAAATATTATACAGCAATCGATGTGAAAGGAATGAATGGCGTAGACTACCCAGATTCAGATGACAAGCAAAAGCACAAACAGCAGAAAATAAAACAGGCATATTAATTGAAGACTAATCCTCAAGTTGACACATATACTGAGCTGAACTAGTATAGGTTAACTGTACTCACAGTGAAACACAAAATAGCTTTTAAAAGAGCTCAGTGAGCACGCAAGATGAAGACATGACTGTCCACAGGGCCAGAAAAGCAGTACTACTAAAAAGTGAGAGTACAATCTTGGCCAAAGTGAAAGTAAACCTATAAAGTGAAGAGATGGATATGAATAAACACATTGACACAGACGCTCGTTGTACATGATAACAGACCAGAGTGACACAAGACATAGTCGAACTCACAAGTTTTGTTACAGGTGAAACGTGAAAACATGCAAATACACACCAGGTTTAAGAAGAGTAATGCCATGCAATTGAGAAGAATGAAAAGTTGTTTCCTTAAAAATAACTCCTGAGCTATTATGTCAGTATCAAATGAAAAACTTACAATGGTCCTTTTTACATGCACATTACAATTCTGAATGGTCAGAGTATGGACTTCAGACATAAAATAAATAAATATATATAATTAACTTAATATATATATATACATAAACTTTTTATGATAAAATATTTTAAAGCTACTGAATATAATTGAGATACAGCATAAATATACTAGAAAATATAATTTATTCTGTATATAATTTATGTGCTTGGATCTATAGACACTACCTTCACTGTTTTGTAAATCAATATTTCTTTCTCTTTCTCTAGAGCTGTTGGTTTAACACAGTGGGGCCATGATCTGTGATATAGTGTGTGTGTGTGTGTGTGTGTGTTGAACCTCCAGTGCCCTTTAAATATCCACATACACACAATCATGAACTGACCAACACAAACATTCTGACACTATACAGGTACACATATATGACAAAGGACAACATGTAAATGGCACAAGCAACATCAATATTATAGTGAGACAGGTGATGGACGAGATGGCGAACGGAAAGAGGTGGGACGTCACATGACAATGTGAGACAAGAGTGAACAGAAAAAAGAGGATGACCGTATTCAATTGAAAGAGACAGGTGAGTCCAATTGGTTTTTGTAAAATATATGCATTTAAAGAAAATTACAATTTAAACCCACAGCAATGCCATAGAAATATTTGCATACTGACTTTAGCCTGGTATTGTTTATTTCTTTTATTTGCATACTATATTGTGTTTTTTTATATTCTGATGTCTATTTTTCTTCTATATATATATTCAAGTATGCATTACCCAGAACCAATGCCTACAGTCAATTTACACTGCAAAATATTATTTGCAAAAAGTCAATATTTTATCTTGTTTTCTTCTATAAAACATCCTTAAAATAAAAGTGCTTACTTGATAAGCAATGTATAAGACTGTGAGGCTTACTTTCATTTTTTTACCCTGCTGTCTTCTTTTTTTAGCATAAAACTCATCAGATTTTATTAGATCTGAGGGATGTTAAGAAAATAGGGCTGTACGATTATGACAAAAATCATAATTGTCAATTATTCCCTTGGAATTGTAATTGCGATTAGACAAAAATGCAGATTAAAAAAAATATTTTTAAAAAATGATACCTAAATCAGGTATCGTGCTGTCTCTTTCTCCTCCTCTCTTTTCTAATTCACTCCATTTGCAATCTCCCTCTTTACCTCTTTGGTGGGGTCCACGGCTGGGACGGATTGGGAGGGAGGGACACTCGTAGTTCCTTCATAATAATAGGGGTATTCATAATCATCCCGCTCTTCATCAAAGTACTGAGAGACATGGGGGGAGAGAGAGGAGCAGTGAAGCCAGAGGAATGCAGGGAAGGAGAGAGAGAGACCCAGTGAGAGACAGTCAGAGAATGTAACAAATGACAAGAGGAAAGAAAGAAGACTTTGAGAAGAGAAAACGAATGAGAGAATGATAGGGAGAGAGGAGAGAAACGTGAAGGATGAGTAAAGTGAGATGTAGGAACTAGAAACAAGGGCAAGATGAAAGCATGATGGTTTTATCATTTGTTCATCAGACTCATGTCTTTGAGTAACACTCAGAGGGTACTGCATTACTTCAAAACACACTGAGAACCTCAATGAACAAGAAAACAAACACATTCATCTGAAAAGCTGACACGAGGGTATATTGTAAGCAGTAAGCAAAATAAAGCTATTATATGCAGTCATTTGTTTTAGCTAGGCAACATTTACATTTTAATTTAGCTGAACTTGTATTAAAACTAAAATATAATTTAATAAAACTATATAGACAGATGTAGATAAAGAGAGAAAAAATACTTAAATAACAAGAACAACTAAGTTAAAATGGGAAAAAAATAACTAACTCAATAATAAAAACGACATTTGTATCTTACTGATACTAAAATACGCTACATCTTCATTAAAGCAATATATTATAGAGCACCTTTTTTAACCATGGTGCTTATGAAGCTGTAATAATATTCCTCATGGTTGCCAGTTTGATCTAAACTTTGAAGTGAGATTCCTCTTGTACTTTGTAAGAGATAAACCTCAAGAAAGTTTCGCTGACGAAAAACTGAGACTGCATTAGGAGAGAGAGGCTTTGATGATGTGGAAGAGCTGTGGATGTATGAACATGTGTTCAGGGGAGAGGTGTGTGTATCTGACTATTATACAGCAGGTTGTGGCTGATTTTCATGAATATTCAGCTGGCATTCTGATGTGAGATGCTTTTGTGTGTAACATTTACAATATCTGGCTTGGCCCATATTTATCCAAGCATTTAGCGCAAGTCCAATCCAAGTCAAATACAGTTGCAGCATGATAAATGAAGATTTTCCAGCAATATTTGCATAAGCATACATTGATACACTGATGCATTAAGAGCTGTTGGTACTAGTGCAACTCCATTTAGTTATCTCACATCAGGACACTTGGCCCCATTGTAAACGTATGCTGTGGTACTCACGTAGCTGTTAGGGTCCTGGGACTGAAATTTGGGCAGAGGGGAGTCACAGTCAGGGCTGTAGTGCTCACAAAAGTCATAAGCGGCCTGAGGATTGGATGCAATCAGCAGCTGCTGGATTTCACCCTGGAGAGAAGAGAAGAAAAAAAGAGATGTCACTTTAACAACCAGATCAGGGTCAAAGTAAGGTAATGTGGGATACTAAGGCATTTAGTATTTTATTGGAATAGCATTAAGTAAGGTACAACAGAACTGTCTCATGTTATTTTCTGATTACACCATACAGGAGCTATTTAAAGTCAAAAAAAGTTTTTGCAACCCCTGTAATGTGACATATTTTAGAGTTAAGTAGACTAGATGTCTCAACTAGTTTGTAAATTGACTTAACAAAAGCATTTGGCCCATCAGTATAAAAACATGTTGAATAATGTCACATTCTCAGTAACATTGGTGCGAGATTTCAGAAGTTAGAAAGAGATTTAAGAAGACAGATGCATGAAGATGCAAAAAGAAAGCTTTCAAATCATCAAAGTTGGTAAATGAATTCATATTGGTTTACCTAAAAACTCAGGAATGTGTTTTATTAGCAAATAAGATCAGTTTTGATTTCATGTTGATAATTCTTGTTATTTCACTTGCCTATGGAATGACCATATATTTTACTTCATTTGATGCGGACAACTTAAAAAACTCCAAACATGTTACAAAGAAATTCTTCTGAAAAGGATAGTTCACCCAAAAAAATCAAATACTGTCATCATTTACTCATTATGTTTTAAACATGTATGCATTTATTTCTTCTGCTGAACACGACAGAAGATACTTTAAAGATTATGGGTAACTAAACAGTTGCCGGTACCCACGAACATCCATAGTATGGAAAAATTCATATGGAAGTCAGTGGGGATTATAAACTGTTTGGTTACCCATACTCTTCAAAATATCTTCAAATATCCAACAGAAGAAAGAAATCCATGAGTAAACGACGGAAGAATTTTTGTTTGGGGTGAACGCTCCCTTTAATTGTCGTCGATCAATCACAAAGTGCGGATGACAGAATTTCTTGATATCTCTTGCATAAGGTATACCAGACCTGGAAGACCTCCTCATCCAGGAGACGGGCTCCAAAGACGGTGATGCCCTTGGTGTCCAAGACTGGGTTGTTGCTACGCGGCAGAGTTTTTGTGATAGGATTCTTGCAGTCAAGGATCAGAGTGATGTTCTTCTTCTGCACAGAAATGGCAATGCGGTGCCACCTATAGGACGAGAGGAGATTTAATGTGTGTGAACTGGACAGTCACAAAGAGTTCCTGTATATAGTTTGTGTCTATATAGCTATTAATATAGACTGTAAGGAACCTTTCAGTCCCTACATACATTTCTTAGTCTAAAAAGCGATGTTTACTATTCAAAAACAGTTACGTGTCACATTGCTTGGAAACTAACAGCATCATGGTTGTATAACACAAGTAATTTTAAGATATTTGAAACTCGATGGGCTGATAGGACTCAGCAGGCATTGGTTACTGACTTGCCGTCAGCCAGGTTGACCGATTTGAACAGTGGGTAGTCCTCTGGAGCGGGTTTGCGATTCTGGTCCTCATACAGGAAGATGGGCGAGCGTCCCAATTCTAGGCCAAGCTGCTGGACACCCTGCTCATTATAGATGGACAGCAGGAAGGCCTGAAGACCAGCCTTGGCCTTTACCAGAGTCATGATGGAGAAGTTCTCCGGGAAACGTCCTACAAGAATAAAATACAAAATTATAGAAATATGAAGATTTGAGAAAAATAAAGTAGGTTACTTCAAGCACAGACACATTTTCAGTCTGGGATAAACCTATGATTCTTGACTCAACTTGCGGAAATTGCACATAATTCATTGACGCTAACATTCAGATTTAGTTTTAACTATGCAACCTTCTCATTACCTACTGAAAAGCTCTCATCTTGCTTTTGAGGAGTAATTGCATGTTAGGGACCCAAATGATTTTCACGCAGACCTAGTAATCTTTCTAAGCATTAAAACAGCATCCAGAAAATCTAGAAACCTAGAAACCTAGAAACCAGTATGAGAATGAATCCATCTGAAATTGAATATATATGTATATATATATATGTGTGTGTGTATCCTGATTAATTGCATAATATCTGAGTGTGTACTGTGTATATTTATCATGTATATATAAATACAAACACATGCATATGTTAATTTAAGAAAAATGTTATCTTTAAATTTTAAATGTATTTATATATAATATAAATATAAAAATATAAATATATAAATGTACATACATGCATATATTTCCTATATATATTGTATGTGTGTATTTATAGGTACATTATAACTGAACAGTATACATACATATATTATGTAAACAAAAACTTTTATTTTGGATGTGTTTAATCGAGATTAATCATATGACAGCACTAATACTTAAAAAAAAAAGCATACTTTTTTCTCTCCCTCTCTCTCTCTCTCTCTCTCTATATACATGCATTATATTAATACCATTTATACCATACCATATGTACATACATACATGTATAAAATGTGTGTGTGTGTGTATACATATATAAAATGTAAATAATGCATATAATGCACTTTCTCTATAACCAAATGCATAATTCCTAATTATATATACAAACATCTACAAAAATACGCTACCTTAAATTTTTTTATATGTCTCAGCACTTTTCCTTTCAAGCCTTTCAATTATGAACCTATCTTTTGCACAAATCATACCCTTGTCCTTTTGAATTCCTTCATATTCCAGACACATCCTAACATTCCATAAGTGGCTTTCAGACACATATAACTAAGATCCCACTGCTGTTTTTATAGATAAAACATATGTGTCTATGAACACAACAGAATGTCTTCAGATCTGGTTTGTGTGAATAATGGTTATTAAAACAATTAGAGAGTAAAAAACCTTACCTGAGAATAGTTGTTTGGTGGGGGCAGAGATCTGGGCTTTCTTAGTGATGCGGTAGGCATGGTCAGGAGAGCTGGAGCGGCGAGAGGTGCAGAAACCCGGGACCTTCTGCACACCTTCAGGGAGGGAAGGCAACTGTAGCACCCGCAAAACATCTATCGGATCTGTAGAAGCAGAAGAGTTCGGTCACTGTTATCAAACTGCATTAAGACACATTATTTCATCATTTATTACATTTATAATATATGATTATGCATTCATATCAGGGATGTCAATTTTCGATCATTTCCACAATCATTTGTCGTTTAAATTAACGATCAATTAATCGTAAACCCTAATACTGAAAAATGCATCTGGGCATCTGTTGCATGGGCATAGGCCTACGGCATGACGGCATGTGCAAATAGACTTATTATTACATTTCAACACAAAAGAACTTTGTGTTGTATCGGTTATAATGCAGGTCTAAAGTTTGGATCATATTAAAAGCGTAGTTTGTAAATGAGTCAATTATTTTCGTGGAAGATTCAGCCCCTTCGCGGTCACTCTCAGCTGCCTGTGCGTCTTTGTGCACAAGCCGCACGCACCCCTAAATGAAACTGATTAATCGACCATGATAGCTTTAATCGATTGCATCTCTTATCGACAATTAATCGATCATTGATTAATCGTTGACATCCCTAATTCATATTAACAGTTTCTGTTCATTTAGTTGCAAAGAGAGCTAACAGCACATATCTCTGTTAGTATATGAGTCTTGCAAAATGATTTTCAGACAAAATACATGCACTTGTTTTTGCGAACACCATTTTACACTGCTCAAAAAGTTAAAACAGATGTTGAATCATTCAACAGTCCCCACACACAGACACACAGGTTTTAAAATTTTATGTCTATTTCCATCTTCCGATTGCTCTTGGCAGCTCTGGTGCTCTTTATGGGAGAATCCTGATGCCATCTGCTCAAACCCACAATGTGTACTACATTATTAACTGTCTAAAACTATGTTAAACTCTCTAAAGGCCAATTCACACCGCACAGACAAACGCCAACAAGTTTGTTGGATCAGCGTGGTTCCCTCTGTCAGATGTTGGTTGGAATTGGTTAGAGTTTGTTTTCATCTAAATAACAACAACCACGGCTTCATTCACAGCCTCTTTTGTTTGATTCACCATCTTTGCATGTGAATAATGACACACAAATGCATTAATAAAAGTCAAATTTGGTTTGTGAATATAGGATTATCCATTTTTTCCAACTTGAGCCAACTAGTCTGTTGGCGTTTGTCTGTGCGGTGTGAATTGGCCTTAACAAGTCTTTAATGCATTCGCAATACCTATTTGAGGTTAAGCATGTTTGGCTCCATACACTCTTTTTAGGGCTTGACAAATCTTATATTTCCTTTCATTTTAGCACTGGCACTTTTCTCTGAGGCTCTGCCAGTATTTTTGGTCCCTATAACCACATTGACCAAAATATGGTCTGTGTAGTTACCACAGTGGGTAGTTAAGTCATTTTGCATTTAGCAACTAGCATATTCATATTACAGACCAAAACTTAAGCAATTCTACTTATGTAAACTAATTAGAACGTGAGTACACAGTTAGACATAAAAAATATAGAGACAGATGTTCGTAAGAGGACAGTATTTAACACAATACTGTAAGGAAACAAGCTGAAAGAAGTTCAAGAGTGCAGGAATAACCTAAAATGGGGCTTCTAGCTGAAATGCAACGCTTCCTTGATTCTCAAAAGGTGAAGCTATACTCTGGGAGAAAGAGATGAACAAGAAAAAGAAAGTCTCTGGTCACTGTATCGATTTCCAAAAGAGACAACCTGCACAATGTATGGCACTGTTTGAGACCTCAACCACAGAACTATATATGTCCACTGGGCCCTCTCAGATAAATTGGATCAAATAAGAAGGGAGAGGCCCAAAAAGCATTTCTCAAATAGAGCAAAATTGGGAATAAAGGCAAGCATTGCACAACTAAAATAAGACACTTTAAGATTGAACATTTCTTATATTATTATTATATGGATATGTATTATATTAAGTTATTAATATATAAATCGATATATCAATATATTAACAGAATGAGCATTTATATTTCACAAAAAAAGCGCTTTCTATCAATAAAGCTGTCAGTGAGTACTAGGTGAAATGATCAAAATTAGCTGATTAATCAACTTAAATTGGTCCATCACTTCTGCTATGCCATATATTTATTACAGAAGACATTATTGCTTCTACTGCATCTTCCAAACATAAACATTTATCAGAGACACATGCAAATGTTTTTGAATGGCAAACATGTCCTTGAATGTCTGAAAGCTAGAGTCACTGGATGCTCTCACAATGCATTCACACAAACAAACGCTGTGTGCTCACACAGTCCGCAAACACAGGAGCAGACAATGATCCTCAAAGAACAAGACCAAGAGCCAACATTCCCAACAGTGAGTCATTAACAGTCAAGGTGACCCCAACATTTCTAAACAAACGTCCACAACCAGAACTCATTCCAGGAGATTGGTTATCCTCTCTTTCTTTCAGCTTTGCTGTTCTAGTGTCTTCTTGTGAGCTTCAAATGACTGTGCTAAATACCAGCGGGACGTACCACCTGACACCTTGACCTTTTCAACTCTCACCTTTACTTCTCACAAAGATGCCCTTGTTTTGAGAAAGACAGACAGATTGGAGGATATTCTCAACATTTCTGAACAAATGAGGAGGAAACAGCTGCAAATGTACCAACAACAAATCTGACATCAATCCACAAACAGATACAACTTTAAAAGATGCACAAGACACAAAGATAAATCCATCCAGCTGTCTGGATCTGTCTCCCCTGTCTCATTCTCTCTTCCCGCCGACCACAGTAGTTAGGCGTGCATGTACAGGCCAGTCTGGAGGTTATAATTTAAATCATAGCTCTCTATATTTATGATTTATTTATAATATGCAGACAGCTATGCCATCGTACCCACTCCTGGCATAATATGGGGTTACAGAGACATATATATCAAATGAGTAGGTATTTCATGTTCACGGATTGCCAAGTGTGTTAGTGCGGTTGATGTTGTTTTTTTTTCTTGATGAAAGGTTTAAAAAATCAAAAAGCCAAAGGCTGACACAAGCACATTAGACTGACTAGTGATGCTTTCCAGGAAGTGAATAAAGGTTAGTCTCGACAAATTTAATACTTTCATGATTAAAAAAAGATCTATAATCTACCTCTAAACAATAGGCCATTTCATTTGTGCAGTCTAAATAATGTGTCCATTCAGTTCAAGTGCAGAAGGCTATTCAATTCAACCATTCAGCCATATTTTCAAATGATTATTTGCTGTGGTTTGCTTAATATTATTCTCATGCCCTAGAGAAGGAAGGCCTCTTGAAAGTCAGCGAAGAACTGCTTTAGAACATGTACTGCCTTAAACAAAGGTTGTAAATGTGTTTAATTATAATACTATACTAATACTATGTATACTAATATATATATTCTGTGCCAGCGTGTTCTGGGTCTAGGTGGCTCAGTATGAGTCAGTGTGTGGTGTACAGTGTACAGATTTGTCATTGCCAGGATGGATAGACTGACCACACGGCTACTATATTAAACATCATGTAAACTAAAAAAGATTGAGCGTTTATACAGACTCCCCACAGCTACTGCATACACCCATCACTGTAAACCAAAGTATACACTACTCACAGAAAAATTAATATACTCAAACTTAATGCCTATTAATAGCAATTGCTTGATCGCCTTTATAACCTGTTGTAATCTTAACAACAGAAGTGTGAGAACAGCTGTAAAGACGCAACCGTACATTAAAAGCTACAAGAACAAGGCATGCACAGAAGTTTAAATTCCCTGAGACATGTTAATAAAACATAAGCCAGACTAAAAGATGAGGGTGCTTATTATGTGCTCAGTGAATCCTTCAGATGTGGTGCTATTGAACTGAAAAGCTTGAGCATGTGTTGGGCCCTCTTGTGGCGAGATGTCTGCATTCCCAAAAAACTATTTTAAACTGTCGTTGAAATTTTGTGAGATGTAAACCCTGCTGCAACAAACCTGTTAAAGACATTTCCATTGCATGTTTCCATTTTTAAGATTTTTTTCCAAAATAATCAGCCGCATAATGCAATGAAAGTTAAAAACATGTCTGGAAGAGAGATGCAGTGATCTGTTTAAGGTAGTAATGGCTCAAACATTAGACTCATTAAAAGACATTAGACTTATTAAAAATAAGGGTTCTATACTAGCATCAGTGGTTCTATGAAGAGGCCTTAACATTAATGGAAATGTTTAATTCCAGAAAAGGTTCTTTAAAGTGGAACAGGTTCATTAGATTATTAAAATCTTCTTTTCACTGAAAGGTTCTTTGGGAAACTAAAATGGATCTTCAATGGCACTGGTGTGAAAACCTCCTTCTGGCACCTTTAAATTTACAACTTTCTATGTTTTTTTAGGTTTAAAAACCACCCTTTCCATAAAGATTGCGTGGACTGAGCCTTGTAGACATGATGACTAACTATCTCATCTAAGACCACAAAGCTGTCCTTCTTCAACCAGAGGAACTGTATTATTGTCAACAGAGCCATTTGTGGAAGTGTGAGGCTTCTCGAGGCCTGTTGCGGTCAGAGTGTGAAAAGGTTCCTACAGCTGGAGTTGAATCATGAGGGCTAGTTTTGTTTGTTAGTTATGGGAGAAGAACAGTAAAGAAATGGTTGCTTAGAGCGAAAGGCATAAGACTGATCACTTAGAAAACTATAGCACAACTCACTACAATTAACTTGAGGTATCATCCCTGTACTAATCATAGTTACCAGGTATGCACATGCAATTATAACAGTGATGCTGTGCTCTTTCCATGCATGCATAAACCAAAAAAAAACTCATATTCTACGGGCACTTCAGGACAAGAGTAAGTTAGCGATGGGGAAGATTAGCAATGTAGGTAACACACAATAGAAACTGTCAGGAATGATGGACACACCCATGAGGACAGTCTTTTCTCACGTGCTACGAATATACACACGAATATTCTGGGCATTTCCTTCACACACAGTGGCTCCATTCAGCCCTCGTTCGCTGCATTGGGTTGAGGGTGTTTTGGTTAACAGAAGTGAGACAGACTGTTCTTTGAGAGCGCTGCCTTTCAAATGAGGTTGAAGGAACATCCATGTTAAATAAATATTCCCCACCTAAAAAACACTGCACTCTCAAAAGTCTGTCTGCTGTCTCAGAGTTAACAATATGGAACAATGATGACCGCTTAAAGGTAACTAGCAGATATAAATGGACATTTAAAGAATTCTAAATAGTGGCTTGGTTTGCGTAACTTTTTGGAGTTCAGTTTTGAGCAACATAAACTGGTTTGTGTTATTAAAATTCATAAATGCTTTTGAGCCAGCAACAGCAGGCTATGGAATATTCTCAGTGCAATATTCACTGGCCTAAAACTGGCATACTGTGGAAACTTCTCCAGGTGTAATAGACGTGTGCGTTTACACAAATACACGGAGACACTAACTCATTCACTGCATCTCTGTGAACCACAGGGCAGAATAATAACCTACTCATGCGAGGCACAAATATTCAGACTTCCTCCAGGCACACAAGGGAGGGAATGAGGAGAAAAAAGAGAGATCAAATCAGAAATCTGGAATTACATCAATGCCTCAGGGACGTTAGGTGCGTGCCATCATCTAAAAGATCGTTTTGTTGTTTACTTTTTTTATTTAACCAGAAACTTTAAATATCAGGTAAATCTTTCCAAATCTGTTGTTGAAATATTATGTGCATCTACTTACTGTAAAACAAATTGTCTATGGAGAAGCAGCAGAAAGTGGAGCGCCACTCAGCGACTAGTGGTGAACGCTGGAAGCGCAGCTGACGATTTACGTATTAAATAATAATGTGCAGAAATCAATGTCTAGTCGGTTGGTGTAAATAAATTAAGATACCAATTGTATACGGTGCTTCATATATTAAATATGGATTCGTTTTATTAATAAAATAAAAAAGCGCATTGGAAAAAAGTTCATAAAAAATGTGAAAAGAAAAAAGTAATGTCCAGTCAGACAAAAATTTAACTCGCAAGTGAAGGTTTTGGGACACTCTGAAGTGAGTTATTTTGGCTATAGATTAAAAAAAAAAACAGCATTAGATCTTATTTTTAGAAATTATTTTTAAGGACGCTCCGGAGGCGCAGTCAGTAAACTGGTGTTTCTAGGGACAACAGTTATTATTCAGAAATATTTCATGGCTAAATACCGAGACTGACCAATCAGAATCAAGCATTCCAGAGCGCCATGTAATTAATAAAAATAA
>JAUMHE010000072.1:17819379-17830322 GCA_032359235.1 Enteromius mattozi
AAACCAGGATGAGAAACCCTGTCAGAAAAAGCACCGTCCTATCCTATGCCACCGTCTGGGATGCCACATAATGTGTGCCAACGCGGCCTGGAGCTCAGCTCATGGGCCTGTATTTGTTTTGTGCATATTTCAGTTCTTGATAAATTCGTACAAGTTGAAAAGGTGGTATTAACTTAAGTGACTCGAACCAAATTTTAGTCTGCTAACGTGAGCCCACCAAGTGACCCAACAGGATGCATCAGAATTAAAAGTAGAAATCAATGCACTGAAGTCATTTTAACTGAATATACGTTAGCAGAAAAGTTCAGGCATCTTCTTGGAAACACTAAAACACAATCACCTGCGTAATCTCGTGGATACTTGGCGTGCGTAAAGCGCATCAAAACCCAAAGTTGCACTGAGGCAAAATGCCTTAACGCATAAATCACGTTACAGTTTCTTCTGTCAGATCCCACGAACACTAATAGAAAAAGCAAAATGCTCACCTGCTTGTGCGAGAGTAAAGCACAGGAGGAGCAAGAACGAGGTCTCCACGCACCACGGCCTCCGCTTCTTCCGAATATCCATAGTTCCCAAGTTTTTTGCCCGGTTTGGTTGGACTACAAGGCAGGACAGTTTCAAATTAGCTTTTTCGTTCTTTCGACATCCACTTGGTGCGTCTTAAGAGACGTCTCGAAACGCACACCCACCTTGTTCTTCAATAAGTTATCTGTGTTATGTACAAAACTTAAATAAAAAGAAGGGAACGGGTAATAAATATGTAGTTTTACAGCTTGAAACCCCTAATGCTAGAGCCCCATTGAGTCTGAGTGAACAGAAAAGCGGAGAGAGCAGAGAGAGCCTTCAAATCACTCTCTCTCAATCTCTCTCTTTCTCTCTCCCTCTTCTTACTTTCTCCCACGAAATGCGAGGGAGCGCGCGCGCGTGTGTGTGTGTGTGTGCGTGTGTGGAGAGAGAGTGAATGAGAGAGTAGGGAGGAAAAAAGAGGGAGGGAAATGCATGCATACGGACTTCTGCGGCTTTCTACACGCTCGTTACGTATCGGCAGACGTTCATTTCAAGAACTTATGAAAGGATCTGTATGGCCCAAAATATCAGTATTCATCAAGTGAGCTTTTGATGTTTCCGTGCCAGTGACTGGCATGTAGATCAGTAGGTTTATTCCTCTCTATTTATTTCTGTTTCACAGCTGAACCATGCAGGACCGATGGGTCCGTAGGCATGAAGGATTTCAGCAGCCAATCAGATGCTTATCCGCTCATGACGTCACATGGCCTCTTCCCTCCCTTTTCATGGCTCGGTCCAACTCGGTTACTCAAATTAAATGACCACGCCAGCAGGTAAGGAGTAAAATGAACGTTTAGCCCTGTCATACACCATTATTAAAGAAATGTTGATTGTATGTTAATTATTAATGCTTTCTCTGTCAGTAGTTGATGGCTGAGGCTTGTCTTGTAGTTGTAACTGACTTGCTGACATACTGTGTCATGCTGATATAAAGGTGGGGCGGCCTGTTGCTATAGTAAAACAAAAATTATATATATATATACATTCTCAAAAGTGGCCAAATTTATAGTAAATCATAATATCTGCTTCAAGTAGCCTAGTTTAGTCTCTAAAGTCGTAGACCGACACATAAGCAGACCTTTTTACGTTTATAAGTGGCATAAATCAGAAAGTAATGATTAAGTGTAATCATGCACTCACTCCCATTTGATCTCTGATACACCAAAGAAACCGATTCATTTTGATGTTTTTCCTTTCCTTCTTTTTCTTCTTTAGTTTCCTCCTATAGACGCAGCAAACTGCAGTTCTTCAGAGTAAGGGATAAAAACAGAAGCTCAGTCATTTATTTAGGTTACGCCTATTCTCTGTCCAAGGATCTTTATAAGTACCTGTGCTTTTAAAGAACCAACTTAAAATAATGAATCTTCATCAATTGCACTGGGGACATGATAAAATTGAACGCAAATATCAATTAAAAGGTTTGTAAAAAAACTTAATCATATTTTTAATGTCTATTATCTCTGTTTAAGTGATAAATTAGACCTTATAGGTCATTTCAGCAAATTCTTATAAATATGTGACAATTTTTGAGAAAATCATAGAGACAGAAAAGTCACTGTATAACAGGAATGACCCACTAATCATAACATGACTTACACTATTAAAACTCCTACGAACACTATTAGGAACTGAAAGCTTTTTCCAGCAGGGAAAAAAGTGAATCAAATCAGTGCTTCTTATGTCCTGTGGCCCATTATGGTCTGAAGGAGACAATCCTTAAACAATCATGGTATGTGTTTTTGTAAAGCCTCTGGCTGGTGCACTCTAGCATTTCTATAATAAAACAGTATAATCATACGTTTTAAATCTGTGGTGTTCCCATCTACACAGAGAGGCCAGAGCAAAACGTGAGAAAGAATAAAATGTGAGAAAAGATGATGAAAAATGAGGGCTGTGGGTGAAAAGTGGGAATCAGGTGTACTGTACAAACTAAAATACATCTAAAATAAATGAATAATAAATGAATAAATTATAAATGAAAGAAATAAGAAGATAAGCACGCAGCCTTCTGGTAGTGTGGGAATGCAGATTAAAGTCTTCTGAATTGTTTTTTTTCTTCAAATTAGCACTGATGCTAAACCTAACTGCTATGCCGAGTAGTATAAAAATAGCGTTGTTCATAATTAGAGTTTATTCATGCACAGCATTTGGGGAAAAAGGGAAAATGCTGAGATTAAACAATTAAATGCATTAAAACGCCTACCGCTTGGTCTGTCTGAAACTGCACCTGAACACAGACATTAAAGGGTTAGTTCACCCAAAAGTGAATCTTCAGAACACAAATTAAGATGTTTTTGATGATATCAGAGAGACATCTGACACTCCATAGACAGCAACACAACTGGCAATTATTCCAGCATCGCAAAAGTGAAGTTGAGTCACTGATGTCACATGGACTGTTTTACTGATGTTTTTGCTACATTTCTGGACCTGGATCAGTGCCAGTATTGCTGTCTATGGAGGGTCAGATGGCTCTCTGATGTCATCAAAAACATCTTAATTTGTGTTCCGAAGATGAACGAAGGTCTTATGGGTTTGCAATGACATGAGGGTGAGTAATACTGACAGAATTTTCATTTTGAGGTGAACTAACCCTTTAAGAATGTATAAAACCAAGCAGAGGGTGGCATACAGGTGAGCACAGACCTTGAGAAGGTATAAAAATACAGCTGGGCTGAAATGGCCTGAGACTAGTTTACATCCAGAGTACCACTGAAGCGCAACTTCAACTCAAACACTCCAAAGTACCTTGAGAACATCCACATAATCAGACGACTGACATAATGTCTTGGTATTTGCACAAACCTTGCTGTAACCGATAAACCTTAGAAAGCAAAAAGGTAAAAAGCCACTCAAGACAGATGTTTCCCACCTTAAGTGAATACAGCTGTTGGGATTAATACAGCCTACTAATTTGTCCAGAGTAATTTCAGGCTTTGGCGATAGGCCGCTAGCCGTGCGGTTGTGTAGGTTTTGGTTGGCCACCCATGTTAACAGGTTTTATGACAACATCTGAGATTCGCTGCGCATGTGAGAAAATGAATTATCTTCCGATAGGGCTACGTGCTGGGCATAAGCAGTTCAACGGGGGGCACACGAACGCTAACTCAAGTTTTCCTTGGAGTCAGACACGGCAAGTGCTTGCGGACAGCCTGGTTATTTCCAAAACGGGGACCTTGTAATTACAATAAAGCGACCAGATTATATTGCAGACTTCCTTAAAAAAGTCTGTATTTTACTGGGCAGGGCTGCAAACCGCACACACACACCCTAGCCCACTACAACACACCAAAATAGATCGGAGAAGGGGGGGAGGAAATAGATTGGCATGTGTATATTTGTGTGTGCGTGTTTGTGAGGAAATGGACTGGGTTGGTACAGGGTTACAGCAGGAGCACTGAAAAAAAATGCCTATGTATGTACCTCTGTATTATGCTACACAGAGCTCCCAGTAAGTGGAGACCCAGATGTAAGACACGCAAAATAAAAGAGTCAAAGAGAATGGCTCAGTGATTGTGGATGCCGGACTCATATACGCCCAGATGTGAAGCAAGCTTAATGCCAGCTTGTATATAAAAGCCATTAAACCATCAGCTATGCCAGTGAGAGTTTAAAGCAACGAATAAATGTTTGTTTGTTCGCCGCGCAGATCATTATAGCATGTGCGAGCGTGTGAACACTGACATAAGCTCTCATTTTTTCACATTTTCTAAATGTGGACGCTGAATGCGCCTCAGGTCATTTAGCACAATTATACATCATTAAGCAAATTTACTTCAGCTTCTTCAATGGCCTCGGTAATGGTGACTATTTAACGGATGCTTGTAGATGTGTGCAGGGAATGGAACATACATTGAGAGCTCACGTACTGGGCATTTCAGAACAGATATGCTACAGTTTCACCAGAAAAGCAATGGGAATAAAAGGCGTTTAGCTATAACGTCGCTCCCCTCAGGGTTTCTTCTTAGAAAAAAGAGCCATGTCTCCTGTGGAGTTTGAGAAGAGATCTTAAACTGTACTCAAATATGTCAAATCAGTCGGTACCAAAAGTCAGAGATCTCATTATGAACTCATATATTTCTCATCACATTGTTTCCAAGGTTCATTTAATAGCATTAAAGTCTAACATTCTTACAGAAGTATATTTAAGACCCTGGACCCTACATTTTTTGACATTGAGATGTATACATCATCTGAAAGCTGAATAAATGAGCTTTCCGTTGATGTATTGTTTGGACAGTATTTGACAATATTTGGCAGGAATACAGCTATTTGAAAAACTGGAAGCTGAGGGTGCAAAAAAACTAAATACTGAGAAAATCTAAAATAGAAAATTGTCCAAATTAGTTCTTAGCAATGCATATTACTGATTAAAAATGTTTTGATATATTTATGGTAGGAAATTTACTAAATATCTTAATGGAACATGATCTTTACTTAATAATGATTTTTAGTATAAAAAAATCTATAAATTTGACATGTTTTCTTACCTTTTTTTATTTTTCTACTTATGTCTTACTTATGACTACTTATGACTTACTTATATTCTACTTTTGTGCTCAAGGGTCACATTTATCATAGCTTAATGAACATTTTCACAGAACTACATACATTTATTCAAAACAGGTGAAACAAACAAGTGTGGGGAGAAGACAGAGAAGAGAAATACTGAAAATGTGTATGGAAAGAGATGATGTGAGAAGAGAGAGAGCAGGTACTGAGCTATTTAAGAAGTCACGGAAAACTTCACGGAGGGAAAAAAAATCACTGGAATGAATAGGGAAGGTAAGGGGGGTCCAATGGCATGCAGCAGGAGAGAGGGAATGAATGAGGCCTATTGATGGAGAGAGAGAGAGAGGGATCAAACAGTATTTACCCAGAGAGAGAGAGAGAGAGAGAGAGGAGGGAGTCCTGAGCAGGAGGGAGGAGGTTGGTTCATATGACCCACTGACTGAAGTGGAAATGTGGGGACATACTGATGAGTCAAGAGAGGAGACGGTGATGGAGAGGACAGAGAGAGAGAGAGAGGATGTCATGAAAATTTCCTGGATGCAATAACAAATTGCATTACAAAATTTCATTGGACGCATGGCAGTAAAAGAGAAAGTTTTGTACGTCAATATAGAATAATAAATATCAGATATAAAATTCATTTTAAAGGGATTTTAAAGGTATGGTTCACTCAAAAATTAAAATGTGCTCACCCTCAACTCATCCAAGACGTACAGTAGATGAGTTTGTTTCTTCCAGATTTGGAGAAATGTAGCATTACATCACTTGTTCATCCTTTTTAGTGAATGGGTGCCGTCAGAATGAGAGTCCAAACATTAAAAACATAAAAACACTGCAATAATCCACAAGTAATCCACACCACTCCATCAGTTAATGTCTTGAGAAGTGAAGAGCTGCATGTTTGTAAGACACAAATCCACTATTAAAGTGTCCCTATTATGGGTAATGAAAGGTTCATATTTTGGTTTTGGGAGTTCCCAAACAACAGTCTGACATGCATGCAAGGTTAAAAAAACACTTTACTTGTCTTATAATATGCATTTATTTTTTCACAACGACCCCAAAATGGTTTGTTTAATTATTATTATTATTATTTTTTTTTTTCATTTTAAAGCAGTGTTTGCACCTAGTGGCAAAGAATGAAACTGCATTTTCATTCAGACCAACGCAAAAAGACCAACAAATGGACAGCAATATGCTCTCATATGATGTCAACATGAAATGGAGACTCTTTCTTTTGAGAGACAGTAACTTACACGGTGCACTTTCAGATTTAAAACTTTGCAGGATGTTTTCAATCACTTAGAGCTGTGTTACACACTGCATGAAAGATCATTCACAAAAAATCCACAATAGAGGCACTTTAAGATGTTTTTAACTTTAAAGCTTAGCCTGCAGCTAAAATACAAGTCATCTATAATAATATTGCTTTCTCCAGTGAAAAAGTCACCTCAGCTTTATCAGGAGAGGAATGTGCACAGATCAAGCACCAATTACAGTTAAAAACAGCTCTAAACAAATATGTGGCTGGATTTTGATGTGAGAGAACAACAGGAGGTACATTATTATAGACTCATATTTTGGCCTAGAAGCAACGGTTTAAAGGTAAATGTCTTGATGGATTTTTTTTAAAGACTTTTGTGAATGATTAGCATTCTAATTAATCAGAAAGCAGTGGAGTATCTGTGGGCTCATATCCGTGTGGGTCTTCTCACGGGGTTTTATTGTGGTTGGGATGCCGCCTCAGAAGGTAGCTGCCGATGTAGGCAGTAGACAGCGAGGCAGCTGGCAGGAGTTTGGAACAGAGCTTACATGTCATTTAGCAGAAAGTTTTACAAAAACAACATGCAATTTCCAGAACACTAATTGCAGGAAAAACCCTCCAGGATCAACTATGAGCTGCATGCGTCAGTCAAGCACAATGATGAATGTGATGATCAAACCTTTTTTCCCTCAAGTTGGTGGTGATTTTTTAAAATGAATACTTTTATTCAGCAAGGACACTGTAAATTGATCAACAGACAGTAAAGAAATATACAGCATACATATAGTGTACAAACTTTCATTAAAGAAACACGAAAAAATGTAATATAAGTCATGGTTTCCACAAAAATATAAAGCAGCACGACTGTTTTTAAAATTGATAATAATGAGAAATGTTTCTTGAGCAGCAAATCAGCATTTTAGAATGATTTCTGAAGGATCATGTGACTGAAGACTGGAGATGCTGAGCTATTACTGTTTAACAAGGACAAAAACAATTAAAAACTATTTTAATTACTTGAAACAAAATAAACATGAACTGAAATAAAATAAAATAAAATAAACTTAAATTCGTTTTATTTCAGTTAGTTGCCAAGGCAACATACCTTAGGTTTAGCATTTACGTAAAGAATTTATTAATAAATGATTGTTTTTTTATATATATATATAATTGAAGAGTTCAGATGCAGAAGCCTTTAGGTGCCATTTGAAATGTACTTCTAAAATGAGCTGTTTGGGTTCAGTAATTTTACTCTAGCAATGTATAGGTCCTTTTCTATGCAACTAAAGTGAAATAACTTAACATAAATATAGGAGCCTGATAAAAATGCAAATTTTAGAAGAAAATTTCAGATGACACTTTTTTGCATCTGAACTCTTCAACTATAACATTATTAAAATATACAATTTAGAAAAACCACAGACTACAGACATATTTTAAAAACTATGAAAAATGTCAAAAACACAATTTAACAAAAAATTGAAACTGATCAAATAAAATGTAAATATTAACAAAAACTACTATAAAACTATACAATTCGAGCTTTTTTATTTCAAGAAAAATTACAATTTGAAAAAATTGTACAATTATAATAATCATAATAATATATTTTGCTGTAAATATGGCTGTGAATTAATGCATATTAGTCGTATGAAAATCATAGAATTCACACCAAACTCTGTCAACATGATCTCAAGACATTGGGGATGAAAAATTTATATCTTTTTTGATATATTGAAGATTTTTGATATCTCGAATGGTTTGGCCGTGGCAAGGCATTGAATTATGGCATGAAATGAGAAACAGGAAGTGTCTAATAACATCGACGTACATTGTCTGATTTTGATCAAACTTCAGGGGTTTGTTAGATGTATGATGTCGATCGCATACACGTGACTATTAGCAGTTAGACACTGGCAAAAGCTCCAAAACGCGCTTGGAGGAGGAACTCAATAGTACCACCTTTTGACAAAACTTGGAGGGTTCGTTTTAGCTACAGTCACCAAACTTGGTACATATATTGTTCTCATCAAGCTGGACAACTTTCTAATTTATAGTCATTAGCTAAGACCAACAGGAAGTCAGCTATTTAATCATTGAGGAACTTAAAATGCGAACGGATTTTGGATATCTTGGATTTTAAATATTTTTTTTCCAAAGAAAAAAAAAAAAAAAAGATAATAGCAGCTCCAACCTTTTTAAAAGTAGTGATCATTCTTAGTGAAGTAGTAGAACCTTTAGGTATGAACTGTTCTCAGTGTTTCTGTATCTGCAGCGCTGGAGAAGACAAGCGTCTTACAGCATGTGTGAGACAACAGTTGTGTTTGTGGAGCCTGATCTCACACACCAGCTTCAGGTGTCTGCGGCACAGTACCGTAATAATGCAGCTTTGTGGCCGGATTACAGCTGAAGGTGAGGAGAAGAGCCTCACAATGAGACCCGCTCTGCAGGGGGAGGATGAGGAGGAGAGGGAATGTACCACTTGGGTGTTGAGGAAGGGGGTGGGGCGGCCGGGGCAAAGCGCAGAGAACAGAGGGGTCTTTTGTGAGGCAGGAAGAGAGAGCTGTAGGTACAGTACAAGCCTGATGGGAGCAGACAGAGAAGAACAGAGATGTGAGGAGTCAGTGAGGCCTTCACAAAACAACCAAACTTGGACATTTCAGATATGATTTGCTGTGAACGAACACAAATATTTTCACAACATTGACCTAAAGAGTTGGCTATGCTATCACCAACTGTGCCATCACGCTTGGTTGGTGCAAGAGTTATAATTATGATACGTAAGGTCAAGGTTTGCCTTTGATTGAGTGTCATGGTCTTTAGACTTGCCAAAGTTTTGGGATGATTTGTTGTGAATATTGTGAAATAATATTACGATTTAAATGACGTTGTTTATATGTGAATATATTGTGAAATGTAATTTATTCCTGTGACCAAAGCTGAATTTTCAGCATCATTACTTCAGTCTTCAGTGTCACATGATCCTTCAGAAATCATCTAATATGTAGGATTTGATGCTCAGAACACTTATTATTATTAGCATGCTTCGTATTTTTGTAGAAACTGCGATGCATATTTTCAGAATTCTTCGATGACTAGAAAGTAAGAAAAACAGGATTTATTTAAAATAGAAATAGTAACATCATCTTTACTGTCACTTTTGATCAATTATGCATCTCCGCTGAAAATAATTATTCAATTAGAAAGCAAACCTAACTGAACCCAAACTTTTAAACAGTATAGTGCACATTATTTTTGTAAGTTTTAATCACTGCAACCAAATAATGTCCAATAACACTGTAAGATATGTATGTTTTTTTTTTTTTTTTTAAGTGGTATCTGGGTTACCAGGTCAAGACAAAAAGCATTAAAAAAAAATACATTTTAAAGAAAAACGCAACGGCAGAAAAATTAAATGGCATAAACATCAGTTGCTCCAGTTTCGTTCAGTTTTCCAGTCATTACAGAAGCATTTAGTGACATCATGAATACACAAACACTGGATGACATACAATAATAAACCTGTTGATCTTCATTCACTCTCTTCTAAACACATCTCTTCTTATTTTAATTGCATTTTATTTACAACACTTCTTTTTGATCACAGTATAATGGCAGGCTAAAAATAAAAAAATTAAATAATTCTATACACTAATGATTACGAACCGTATTCTGCAAGTTCTGTATTTTGCATCACTAAGCATGTTGCAAAATATTAGTTTTCTAAACACACTTTGTATTGAATTTTTTTACATTTATTTTGAAAATACCAAATTATATCGTTAGTTACTATATCCTCATCCACTTATTCCTTTTGCTCTCCAGTGTGCTTGCACAAGATGAAGAGAACATTTACATTTGAGAAAAAATAGCTTATAAGTATAAGCGTTTAGAAGAGAACAAAAGCCTGAGGACATCCACACTGCCCCACAGTGTCCCCAGACTGCAGTGTTTCTGTGATTTCACCGACAGCAAATATGCTGCAACACAATCCAAACCAGAAACACAACAATCATGAACTTCAACAACTATAAAAAGACAATTCTTCTGCACAGATCCGAATGGGAAAAATAGAAGCAAAGTAATGTAAACAAAGGAGATGGAAATCAAAATAAATGTGCTTGTTTTGGATTTAACGTAAATAACAACTCAAGTGTTTGTGTCCGGTACACTGAAGTTTGGCTCTGAAGAATTCACTTGCCTCACATTGCTGTTTAAACTCACAAACCAAAGTGCTAATTTGCAAACCTCTTATGGCTGATATATACTGCTCTTTTGCAAGAGCCTTCATCTCAGCAGCTCTAATTTACCAAACACTCATTAGCTAAGCTCCTCCGTCATATAACCATCACATCAGGGCTGGACTGGGACAAAAAATCGGCCCTGGTATTTTTTGGTCCAGGCGGCCACATATAGGCCTACTATATATATATATATATATATATATATATATACAATGGGTACGGAAGGTATTCAGACCCCCTTAAATTTTATATTGCAACCATTTGCTAAAATTATTTAAGTAATTTTTTTTCCTCATTAATGTACACACAGCACCCCATATTGACAGAAAAACACAGAATTGTAGACATTTTTGCAG
>JAUMHE010000072.1:17830422-17854270 GCA_032359235.1 Enteromius mattozi
TTGCACAACAGCATGTGAAATTGATTGTCAATCAGTGTTGCTTCCTAAGTGGGCAGTTTGATTTCACAGAAGTGTGAATGACTTGGAGTTACATTGTGATGTTTAAGTGTTCCCTTTATTTTTTTGAGCAGTGCATATAACACAGTCGCAAAAACTACAGCGCCGTCAACTAATTAGGCAGAAAAGAAAACTATATGGTGCTAAGATTTTTATGGGGTGATCTGATTTTGCACCCCAGTACAAAAAGTATTTTGGCCCAGTGGGAAAATGCCCGGTCAGCCAGATGGCCAGTCCACCCCTGCATCACATCATTTTGTCCACTTCTGAGAATATTTAACAGTTAAAGCATTCGTCGGAAAAGAAGTGTCCTGTAAAATCTAAAATCTGTTTTAAATATAAATAAATAAATAATAAATAAAATATTTCTGCATGCATTGACTTAAATTGGATGAGCAGAATTTTAGTAACAAACGCACATCAATAATACACTATCATCAGTAGATCAAATCTAACTATGTTGGAATGTATGGCTAACACAGGGTCTATATTGCTGGGAAAGCACATGTTAAGGAACAGTGACGGTCATTGAAAGAGAGCAGGGAGGTTTCTGTCCTGCATTCACCTCACACCGCTGCTGGTCCAGCTGATAGTTGGAGCTGCCTTGTAACTTTACCGATAACTGAGTCCACACTGTCACTTAACGTGGCTATTTAACTTTACTGGAGCTCTAAATGCATTGTCACGTTAGTACAGTCAAGCTGGACCTATACATTAAAACTGCAATGAAACAAAAACAGTTCCTTTTTGCTGAACAGGTCAACAAATCACCGTCCCAGCAAAATCGTTTCAATTAAACGGCTTATGAAAGGTAGAGTTAGGGGTAAAAAAGGCTTGCCGTGCCTTATCGTGCTCTTCAGATGTGACAGAAATAGCTGCTGTTGCAAACAAAACTCTAAATTGTTAAGGACTAGGTTTTGGCATCAGCTCTAGACCTGCAGAACGTTTACTGTGCAAATATAACTGCGAAAACATGCTGCCCTCATCATTCCAGCACAGAGGAGTCATTGTAAGAGCGCCACCCGACGGCGGACAGAGGGACTGCAGGCGCATCTCTCTCACACACACATACGCGCTTCTCATGGAGCGATGCTTAAAAAAGACGCAGATATAATATCAATATATAATACAGCGCCTACATGCGTTTATTTAGTCTTAGCAGTGGGCAGTTACTCAATTATATTGCTTTTTCACTTAACCCGTTTAATCCCCATTTTTATAGACATGCAAATATACTGATATGACCTAAAATATACCTCAATAATAACGTTTGATTTTTTTATTTAGATTTTTTGGTAAAAGAATGTGAAACATTGTGTTTTATGGTCACAATTGTGACTGGTGGGATAATGTGTATACTGAATTAACATATTTTTGCACTCATGAAAATTGCGATATTTTAGCCCAGCTATTTAAAACTGATCACATCCTAGGGTTATGTGTTATCATGCATTATGCAATTGGGGTATTATGCATAAAAACCCGTATACAGCATTGATACGATACAACCATCAACGTATTTCAAAATACTTTTAGTGCAATATTTTAGACAACTGCAGCTGGGTTCATGTGTAGCCTACCTAAATATTTATAGCCTTTTATTTTGGAGCTTTGATGCAGTCATCTTATGATGCAAACAGGAAGTAGTAACTTATTTAATTGAGATTATTTGCAGGAAATGCGCTAAAACATCAGTCAGTAATATTTCTAGAGCTGTATAAATTAAACTTTCTTTATGGGATTAACAGATCTATATTTATAGCTCTACTAGGACTGGTTAAATGTCACGTTAGAAGCACGCATTTATGAATCTCCTCATCCTGGACACTCGGACTATTATTTCTTATCTATTCAGTTTTTTTTCCCTGCGTGCGTGGCTTAGAATTTAGAGAAGAAGGGAGAAGGAAGTGAAGGAGGAGTTGAAGCCGACGCCGCCTATCATTGGTTCGTTCCAGGAGTGACGCTGCAGAAGCGCTCCCTCTGGCGGCCGCGGAGCGACACTGCAGCGCCAGCAGCGGCCCGGGGCCCGGGGGTCCTGCCGGACTGAAGAGAGAACCGACTCACCTCCGCGCCCGAGGGACCCCGGACACCACTGGAATCAGGAGCTCCTTCAGTGAAGACAGGGAAGGACTCGTTTAAAAATAAATAAATGTTACTTGAAATAATGAACTAAAAATTTAAATAAGAATAAAAACTAGACATTTAGCAGCACAAACAACTGAAAAAAATATAAAATTATTACAATTTTAAAATTAGCATGAAATGAGAATATATGACCCTGGACCAAAAAAAAATACAAAAATAAGGGTAATTTTTTTTTTTTAAATTGAGATTTATGAATAAATAATGGAAAAGCTGAAGAAGCAAGCTTTCCATTGATGTATGGTATGTTAGGATAGGACAATATTTTGATGAAACACTTGAAAAATATACATACATACATACATATATATATATATATATATATATATATATATATATATATAAACAGGATCTGAAGGTGCAAAGAAAAAGAAAAAGAAAAATAAATATGTATATTTTCTTAGCAATGAATATTACTAATCAAAAGTTAAGTTTGTTATATCTTTGGTAGAAAATCTACAAAATATCTTCATGGAACATCATCTTTACTATCATATGCATTTTTGGCTGTTGTTACAAATATATACCCATGTGACTGGTTTTGTGGTCCTGGGTCACACATATACACAATAACTCTAAATATTAACAAAAACTCTAATAGCATCTCAATTCTACTAAATAACAGTGATTTAAGCTTAATTCACATGCTCATTCTCAGTCTCAGCATTAAGAATTTAGGCTAGAATATATTATAATTAATATTTAATATAAATATACAAAGTGCATACTTTAGATGTTGTAACTAATCAAACAAAATCATTAACTACAGTAAAGTTGAGAGTTTATTAGTCAGCTATATCAGCAGGATGCTGCTTGAGATTCTTTAAGAAGTGATTGGACACCAGGCACTGCATCTTATTTAAAAACTAAAGCTATTAAATACTGTAGGTCTGTAAGTCATGTGAAAAATACTTCAACTTGTTTGTGAGAAGGATGTCAGATTGTGAAAAGATAAGAAGTTGACACAACTTTGCTGTATTAAAACCTTTACTTACACATGGTACATCCAACAAAAACAGATTCTGAATTAATGACGATAAAGCAAAAAGAAAGACATTTTTCCTTCTCCACACTCAATCATTTCCACAACTGCTGGAGACAGATTAAAAACTAGACAAGAAAAATGAAGATGGAAGGGTGTGGGGGGGGAAGACCCCAAATAACAACAGTTTTGCACTAATACGTCAGGATACACAAAGATGTAAAGCATAAGAAAAGAGCAGTCAGAAAACATAGTGAGAAGCAATATTTTTTTCCTTTTGGTGGGAGTAAAGTAAGAAAGCTCTTTCATATCAAGTCCGTAATCTCTTAAAGCCTCCCACTGAACAATCACCGTTTTCATCGGCCATCCATAAACAAATACAAAATCATCCTCGTATAGCCCTCCTTCAGCTGTACATCCGTCCAACACCATCCTGAACATGAGTGAATCTCACAAAAACATGTACGGGTCACATTTCACCTCAAAATCAACAGGGAACAATATTTGTAATTAAAAAAGGCATCATTACAATTACTCTTAATAGTGATTTTCACTACTGCAGGCCAATGATTTACTTAAATCAGCATAATTCACAATTTAAACATCACTTTGCAGTGATGAAAAATGAAAATGCTCATTAAAAAGGTGCTAAAATGGACATTTCCTTTCAGTTTTGTAATGAAGTATGACCCAGAAACATTCCTGACAGGTTCTGTGCAAATTCACTTCACCTTCACTCATATTTAACAACATCTCTCTCTCTTTACACAAGCAAACATTCAGCGTTAATCTAAAGCGAATCAGACGGTAACGTGCATAACCACTTCACTCTCAGGCAGAGATTAATTCAAGTTTGCACTGTGCATATTTTTTTAGAGCGTCGCTCGGCTCCAGACACACAAACAGGAGGGCTTTCCCGCGTCTGACGACTTAAATTGCAGCAACGAGGCCTTAGAAAACACACACTAACAGAATCCTCCGGATCTCAGACGTGGCTCTGTATAAATAGTTGCAATAGGGGCTCCGCTTAGTGATCATCACAGTACACAGTCAACCAGTAGGGGTTAGTCAGGAACACCCAAGAAAACACTCCCCTCGCACCTGTTTGGCAGTGCTGAATCAGTTCAGGTGCATCATGGGTAATTCAGGGGATTCGAGACGAATGGTACGAAACCTGTGCAAGCCATAGATTATTCATTTTTATGAACGCTTTGCAACCCTAGAGAGCCGTTACAAGACCAAGTCATGAATAAAGTAAAAAATTTTCAGGGAGAGAAAATAAAAGTGGACCCCAAAAGACAGGGAGGGTCGGCCACACGAACACACAAGCTCACAGCGTATGTCTGGATTAATATGCATTCAAGCAAAAAGTCGATTATGGCAAACTGCAATCAAGTAATAGGAGACGGGGGCCATCGCACTCCATTTCAAGGAACGACTCTTGTATGCATCTTTCACATAGGACTTCTTCTGCATTGCTGCACACGCACACACACACCTACCCCCCACAGGATGACTGACAGCCCATGTGAAACACAAGCATACAGCGCACAATCAAATAAGCCTTCCCACCGTTCAGATATAAAGCAGACCATCAACACCAACCCAATTAGCTTCAATTCCTGGATAAATGGAAACCGGGCAGACAAAACATGCAAGAAAACACAGAAAACGCTAAACTACCGGGAAGCCAAATTTAAGGACCGGAGGTCAGTTGTTGATCACATTGTAAAGACTGGAAACAGGTTTCCTCCTATCGCTAGCCTCAACAAAACAAACACATGGGGAAGTTAAACTGGAAGCTATCACTGGAAGTCTGGATTCAGTTACAGGTCGATGGCTGATATATTATGGATCACGATACAATCCATTGTTTCTGATGCTCAATCAGATTCAAATCTAAGCACCTCGTGGATGTATAAAACACTTGTACAAGAGTACAGATAGTAATAGGAATCTGCATGTAGGTGGATAATCGTGTATTAAACAAGTAGTTGGCATATCAAATTCAAGCTTATTGGAGAAATTGCATATTTCGACCACCGCTGTGCATCTATTTTGGTGTCAACATGTCATGTATGTCTAACTGTTGTCATTATTAGCACCAAAAACAGGTGGGACCATTTGCAATCTCTAGCTATTCTTTCATAGAAAAACCTCAAATACTGTCACAGTATTTGATCTCAAGTCTCCACCTAAAATTACTTAGCCACGAAAAAACCAACAGGTTTCCGTAGAGAAACGGTACCCACCATTAATACTGGTGCGTTTGCTGGATTCTTTCCCTGATGGCATGTTCAGTCTTTCTCCAAGACTATACTAAATCGCTCTCACATAAATGCATAGAGATTGTGACGGATGCTGGTTTTGATGCGTCAACCTTTCAGATTGAACGCAGAAGTCTCTGTTGAGTAAGACGGATGTGTTCGATAATACCTTCTTGCAAGATTTAGTGAGTTGCTATGAGGGAAGCAACCTGTATGGATGGAATGTAGAAGGTGATTCTACTACAACACATGAAGGCTGGAACACACTAGATGTTAGAACGCAAGGCATCATATGCTTAATAAACCGGGCATCATACACACAAAAAAAACCCTAAAATATCAAATTTGTTTGATATTCTCTGACTGGATGGAATCTGTCTGGAGCGAATCAAAATTGGGAGTCTGCACCCAAAATGTGATTTTCTGTGAAATCAATCAATCCCTGAATGTTTAAAATCCGCTGACTCTGCGACTAGCATCAACTCTTCCAGACCGTTAATTGGGATAAAAATCGACTTAATCACGTTGTGCATTCCAGCCTTTAAACAAATCAGAATCACAGTTGTTTTTTTACTATGCCAAAAAAAAAAATTAGTACCAGTTAATTCCAGAGGAGTCTGATGAGAAGCTGATTTCATGAACATAAAAGAAAAGGCCTGCAACACCGATCATGTGGAAAGGACAAGAGTGGTTGGACATTCTTCACAGCACACATACACACTATAAATATTCGTCTTTTGGGGGGCATGGTGTGGATTTGGTTCCCATTTGAGGAATTGGTGACGAAATGGATCAAAGGAACTTGGGGGAATTAAGAAGTGGCAAAGGTATGAGGTCCTCTAGAAGGGACCAAAACCAATACCAGCCTATATTTAAAAACAACACAAATAAAAAATAAAATAAAAAAAAACAAGGTCGACCCTCCTATTGCCGCCAAAAAAGCAGGATTCTCCTGCGAGATTTAATCTGTGCCTTTAGGCCCTCCTTGGAACATGATCAAAAATTCATGTCCAACAAAACCTGCATACATTTATTCACAAATGTAAAACTCCAGCCTGCACTTCATAAGGGCCAGATGCAGCAGGCCGAGAATTTCCAATGCCGTTTAGAAATCGGACTCATTTCATGAGTACAGTACAAAGTAGGATTTCAAGATAAAAATCCCGAAGATAGCACGTTAGCAGTATTCCACAGTCAAAAACGAACAGGCAGGTCTGTCGCGACTTGATTCGTACCAGCCACAGGGCTCGGCGGACTCGCGCTCCGGTCACACATGCACTGTAAATTCAGCCGATGGGCCGTCTAACTGCAGTGACAAACGAAAAAATAGAAGTACAGTTCGTGCATTCAGAGTAACATACAAACCGAAAACGACACACGGAGATCTCTAGAATCAATACGAGAGTTCTAAAACTGGAAGCAGAAGCTTATGATTTAGAACTTCCAGGGAATTTGAAAAATAAGATCTCTCTGGACAGCTCATACGGTGTAAAACGTTACATGGAAAACGAGTTTGTTTGTTTTCAGACAGCTTACAGTCTTTTTTTCAGGGCTGTACTGGTTTGAAGGTGCGGTAGGGAGAACGTGTAGGAGAGAATTGTGGGGGAAGGTGTTAATGGGAAGTGAGACACAGTAAAGCCCCAGAGTCCGGCGGGGGGGGGGACTGCGATACCCTGGTGCAAACCGGATTGAACTGGATCGAGACCGGTCCAGGTTAGGTGAGCTGATGTGGCGCTTCAAGCATTTCCATTAAGAAGGTGTCGATTGGGGTGTCTCCAATTAGCTTGAAGAAGAACAGGTGCTCCAGGCATTTCAAGCCAATGGAGCGCAGCGCTGGCAGTCGAAGGAGGAGTTTGGCAAACCTGAAAGCCAAGTGAGATGTAGAGAAAATGCAGTCAACTGTAAGCAACTTGGCATTGCTTTTTTCCCCCTCTGGAGATATTTTAGATGAGAATTTACATCAATAACTGAGGTGAGAAAAAACATATCCTCTACCTGCCCTGCTGGTCAGGATATCTGTGTTTACAATAAGCCTCCAGCGATGCATAGACCTTCTCTCTCAGTAACTCCACTTCACTTGGGCTTGACAATCCCTTTGCATCTGCACACACATAAAATGATAAGCTATTATGACTCAACAGTGGAAATCATCAAGAATGTTCAGCGTAACAATGTATTGGCTTCTGGGATGTGTGGTTATTTAAAATAAAGTGATATATTGCAATAAAATAGTACAAAAGTAAAAATGCTAAATGTTACATATTTAGCAGCTCTGCCATTGATTAAAAGATAAAATATAATAAGTTTATCATTAACAGTGAAAGCAACAGATTTTGTACAATACATTTTAGCAGGCACAATTAACCAAGAACATGACTAAGAGAGGACAAATGATGTATAATTAAAGCTTTATGCTGAACATTCATGAACATAAAGGAAAACAGGTCTTACTGCATCCACTTCTTAGAGAAAGTGTTAACAGCAGAATGAACCGATGGTGGTATCTATGGGCTTTAAAAGGTAATCGGCTATCTTAGCTGGTTCTTTTTATTTAATTTAAATATCCACGTGCTAGTGATGAGAAAAATGTAAACTTTCATATATCAATTTGTATATGCAATGAGACATTGGATATGCTATTCTTTTGTAGGTCCATTGATTTTTCTATATATAAAAATAAAGAAACAGACACAAAACCTGAACTGGAAGTGAACTTGAAATGCTTTTAGAAAACAAACAAAAACCTGCATTTTACGAAATCAAAACACAGGTATCAGCAAGTACCAAAACCGAAAGTACCTTTATTATATTCATTCTGGGGGAGAAAAAAAAGTGGCATTCCTAGCATGAACGAACGTGAACTGAATGTGTATGACTCTGCGTTCTGACCTGGGTTGAAGAGGATGATGGCTCTCAGGCAACCCAACTCCGTTTTATCCATCTGCATGTCCCTCATCTTGCTCACCAGCTCCGTCAGCACCCTGATGCCATTAAAATGAGGGGCGAGGGATGAAAGGCAGGAAAAAGAAGATTCAGGTTAATTTCTGAAGTACGACCAATGAGGCAACAGAAAAAAAGCTCCGTAAAGCTCTTTTCACAGCCTCTTCAAAATGTATTCAAAACACATCATATAAATTCCTGGTTATGCAACAGCCTTAACAGGACAAAAAGGACATTAATGTTTTAAAAACATAGCATGCCACATAAAACACCAATCACTCTTGTTAGCCTGTGAGTCAAAGCAACGCATTCAATCACACAGACACACACAAGGTCAGTTTGGCCTTTACCTGCCCCAAACAGCCCCAGACATAATTTAATCCAAAATAAACTGTCTCAAGCTACAGGCTTTCCTGACTGCTGCTGTTTGTTTATGGCGTGTGGCGGAGTGTCATTACCTGTCGAATATGGCCCCAACCTCTGCATTGTGCGCACTCTCCCTGTGTGTTCAATCACAATGTGTTATTAAAATGTCATTTTACATTTCATTGTTATATAATGTCTCCCCGCTCCAGAAAGGCCCAGGCAGAGACGTTAAGACTCCACGTATGTTGGCGGTAGGCCCAGTTCAAAGAGTAACAAGCTACAGGCTCTTGTTGAAAGGAAGGCAGGCAGGCGGATGGGTTGGCAGCAGCGAAGCTTGAAATGGCAATCCCCAGCACACAACAAACACAATATGACATGAACAAAGAAATATTTAACAGGATAAACCCAGGGCTCAACAATAAACACATGCACTTTTACTTATTCATAAACATATTTTAAATCATGCAAACCTTGATGTTTCACACTCTTTTGCAAATATGTTGATATAAATTTTTGTGAGCAATTAAAAAAAACAAAAAAACAATAAAATAAATATAATTGTGTAATTTCTAGCTACTGCATATTACAAAAAACAAGCATTAAAGCCTACATATAAAGCATTACAAAAATATTCATAATGTGTGTTGTAATGCATTCATATCTTCTAATAAATAGTTGTAATCAAACTAAAGATCCAAAAATATATATGCATTGGAAAGTGTTTTAATGCATTACCTTTTGCAAAAGTGTGACAATGACTACTAGACAAGTTTTATAATCTATTATATTTACGGCAACAATTATTCATGAGGGCATACAATGCATAAGCTGCATTACAAAGCATATTTAATGCATTTATAATGCTTTTTTTTTTTTAAATATAAATAATTTTCTTAAATCTATGAAAACGTTGCTATATAGAAAAGAAAGGATGCTTAATTTTAATTTCCAATTTATGCAAGTGCAGCCAGTCAAAATTTGGACAAAATCATTATTACTGAGCCCTGAAGGAAAAAAACACTTATTTTTGTTGTGGAATATAACTGCTTATTCTTTTAGTTATGGTATCATTACATACTATAACACTCAGCAACTGCATAAAATGCACATACAATGATGGTAAACACATATCAGATTTTGCACAGAGGGTTAAATAGCATCTAAAGCATGAGCCAATCAAGCAAAGCAGGAAGCATGTGCACACATCACACAATGAAGTGCTGCAAAAATCAGGCGAGATGGACAGTGAAGCACAAGGACAGGGAGGCTCATTTCTGAAGCAGAGACATTATGACAAGATGAGTGGCAACATAAGACAATTTCATATGAACATCACAAACTGTAGCACATCACATCTAGAATGAGCTCATTTAAAACAACAGCCTGTAGCTCATTATTCCTGGATTTGAATAAGACAAAAGCAAAATGCGGAGTCTTGAGAAGTTACAGGGAGAAATGTGCTAAATTTGTTCCTTGAAATAAACAACTGCTGTAACAACCAGCAGATAAAAAGTAAATCACAGAGCACACTTCATACATGTGCGCTGTACTATTTCTATAAATGGGAGTGTGTTGAGACTATAAGCAGAGGAGAGCGTTGGTGCACATATAGGTGTCTGCATGTATGTGTATGCCCTGTCTGTTCGTGCAGTGTCAGTCTACAAAAGCACACTATATACAGCAGCATCAAGGCGGCAGGCTGTCAGGAGTAAAAGGTATTTTTCTTTGTCATGACACAGGAAAATCCAACCACCCTTGCAGCCTTAAATGTGTCATAAGAAGCAAAGCTGTTAAGATTCATGAGCACAGGTTTACTACAGATCATAATACACCCAACAATTTGTTGCCTAATCCTTTCCACACATAAGCATAGCAGGTCACATGCACATCTTTACGTAATCTAAGAAAAGTACTGAGATGAGTCATATTGATAAATGTAGCAAAGCTAATTCTGTTATTCGTCTCAGTAACTTAAATCTGATTTCTAGAAAATTAAAGAATGTAAATCATCATCAGTGTGCTGCTCAAACGTTCAGGGTCAGTAAGATTCGTTTGGAAGAAAGTTTAGCAAGGGTGCACTGTTAACTGAAAGTGACAGTTTAACTGTGGTATGAAATATTTCAATTTTCAATTCATTTTTAAATTCTGTTCTTTTGAAGTTTCCGTTTATCCAAAAAAAAACAAAAAACAAAAACTTCAGGTTAAAGTTCACTTCTGGGTACAATATGAAGCAACACCACGATGTTTAACATTAATAAGAAATGTTTCATGATATATATATTATATATACACAATTTTTTTTACATTACAACTGTTTTTTTTGTTTTGAGCTAAAAATATAAACAGATGTTTAATGCTTGAAATATAAAAACTTAAATACATAGTTGAAAGTGTCAGAAAAAAAAAAAAAAAAACTACTTATTTTTAGCTAACTGTCAAAAAAAGATGTACTTTTTGGTTTAAATTAATGTACTCTTTATTGGCATAACTGATAAGATAAAACAAAACAGTAAAAATAAATAAAAACATAATGGCCCGGTTTCACAAACGGGGCTTAGCTTAAGCCAGGACTAGTCATTAGTTAAATTAAGATATTTAAGCAACTTTTACAAACATGCCTTATAAGAAAATATTACAGGTGTGCATTTTAACACAGAACAATGACACTGACATGTTTTAAGATATGTCAGAGCAAGATATTTTCATCTGAGACAGCTCAAACATGCAATTTAGTCTGGGACTAGCTTAAGCCTTGTCTGTGAAACTGGGGGAATAAAAACTAAAACGGTGTTTCAATGATACTTAAATTATACTGGATCAAATTAATTCTGCATAAGAGACTTCTTTAAAAACTATATTACTGACCCCAAAACTTTGAACGGCTTTTGAAACCTATTGTAAGTAAATAGAATTAAAAAAAAAAAAAAAAGGATTGTTTCTGTAGTCATGTGACATGACTATTACCTGTCAAAGATGGCTCCCACCCCAGCGCTGTGAGCACTGTTCCTGTGCACGTGGAGGCCGGTGGCCAGCAGGATGCCATCCTTCACCGTGATTGAGCGATGAGAGAAAGACGCGATCAGTAGCTCATTCCAGCCTAAAGGACAGACGGAAGCAGCAAAAGATGATCAGTGCTTGCTAATGGAAACATTACCATTTTCAAAACATGCAATCAAGTTATTTAGAGTCCCAAAGACAGAGGCAAACAGGTTTACCGGCACGCAGCAGGATGACCTGGTCATCCAGAGACAGCTCACTGAAGTGAGGGATCCGTTTTGCCCACTCCACCAAAGTAAACAGCTGTTTATCAGCCGCCTGGCAGATATTTGTAACTGGGTCATTCGGCTGAGAAGAGGAAAATTAAAGAATTATGGGTATATAGTAAGGAGAAACTAAACTAAACTGCTATTTTAACAGTTCGTATTGTATCAATATTGCAATAACATTCATGCTGGTAACGATAAGCAATGGACATTTTTACTTGATGTGGATTCATCTGATACACAAACCCAAACAAATGTGATGCTTTCTGTTTTCAGCATCTGATGTGTCAACACATGAGGAAACGCACACACAAGCTGCTCTGAGAATCAATCCACAAACACTTCATTTGAGACCAAAACCAGTCATAAGATTTACACATTATCTGAAACAGGTGAATACATTTCCACTGATGTATTTTGTTAGGATGATATTTGGCTGAGATGAAACTATTTGAAAATCTGGAAAGAAAATATAGAGAAAATTGCCTTAAAAGTTATCCAAATTATGTTCTTAGAAACGCATATTAGTAATAAAAAATTAGGTTTTAATATATTCACGGTATAAAATTTACAAAATATCTTTATGGAACATGATCTTTACTTAATATACTAATGATTTCCAGCATAGTAGAAAAATTGATAATTTTGACCCATACAATGTATTTTTTGGCTATTGCTACAAATATACCTGCTTTTGTGCTCCAGGGTCACATTTAATAAAAACTAGTCAAAAACACACCGTAATTCAAAGACCTTCACAACAAACCATCAAAATTTGGTTTAGAATGATAATATAACACATTATTATTTTATACTAAAATGTACTTCTCAAAGTAATAATAAAATCATTAAGGAATAGCATACAACCAAGATTTTATCCATTTTTTTTAAATTTAAAAATCTAAAATGAACAATAAAATAAACTGATTAAATTGTTAAAATGAATGCAGTTAAAGTGAAAAAATAAAATGGAAATATAGAAATTATAGCGGCCATGATGATGCAATTTTAAGTTTTCCTTTCTCTATAAACTGTTACAAGCTGTCGGTGCATAGATAAGATCCCTAAAGTGGCAAAGATTAAAGTTTCAAAACCAAAGAGATATTCTTAATAAAAGTTATGACTTGTCCACGCCGCCCTAAAACAACTCTTTTACACGCCCCCACTTTTCTACGTCAGAGTGTGTTTATTTTCAAACACCGACCAAATGTTTATGCAAAGAAAGAAGGCGGAGCTTGTGTTTTATGGTTTTGGTGTCCTAGCGCCGGGATGTGGCATCATGTGATGGTAAGGGGCGTTACATTTCCACCAAATGCTTGCAGTATTCGGCCAATCACAACACACTGGACAGCTGGCCAATCACAGCACACCTCGCCTTTTTAGAATGATGAGCTTTGTACAAATCAACCTGTTTCAGGAGGCGGGGCTTAGAGGAGAAACAATAATGTACGGTGTGTGGAAAATAATGTGTTTTTTGCACCTTAAACCACAAACACATTGCATTACACCAAATACACAAAATAATGTTCTTTTAGTAACATCATATAAAAAAAAAAATCATGGGGCCCTAAAATTAAAGGTAGCTATTACAGAGAGGATGCAACACACACATGTAGTCTGTCTCATACAATAAGCTGTATAAAAACATCCTGCCCTTAATCGTTCTACCAGCTTGCTGTCATTGGGCTGCTACAATTAGAGCCCAATCGCCTTGAACTTCTTCATCACGTAACAAATAATCCTGACACTAAAGATCAGAAATCCTCTTTAACACACTTATCTGTTACTTACAGAGCTCCCCCCTGAGCTGCCATCCGCATGCAGCTCGGTCTTCTGCTCCACGGCCATCTCTGCCTCCAGAATCTTCTCCACAGGCATCTCTTCGTTCGCGGCGCTGGTGGATTCCACCTCTCCTTCCCGCTCCTTGTTCCTCTGACGCTCCTCCTGAACGGCTGCACCGCACACAGGGAAATGAGGAAGAGGAACAAGACGGGGAAATAGAGATGAAGGATAGGGCAGAGGACAGAACAACACGATGGGAAAGGGAAATGAACAGAGAGGAGGGGTAGTGAATAGGGAAAGCGGTAAAGATGAAAACAGGTGTAGAGAGACACAGAGATATACAGATACATGTAGTTCCTGGTTAGTTTTCAACACATCCCATTCTCACACACACACACACACACTGAAGTCCTCCAGCATTCCAGTACAGTCTACAAAGGTCCCTCATTGCACATATTCAAAACAACATTCTCACATGACTAATTTTTTGTTGCTGCACCATGTTATTTAAAAGGGTCACATCATGCAGAATCAAATTTTCCTTGACCTCTGATAACAATAGCTGCATTTCCATTACTCTTCAAATTGTGCAAATACACCCAATGTAACATGTACATTTTGCAAAACTCCCATATATAGAAAAAAACTCATGAGGTGGTTTTTGAAGCAATTTGTAAAAGGCATATGTTTAATGAGATTATTCTTTAATGTACTATAACCTCCAAAAAACACCTTATATGTGGCCGCTTTTTAAAAATGTTGCTAAAGTTAAGAAATTAGTAATGGAAAACAATGCACTATGAACACACTGTAAATTCAGCTCCCAGGTCAGCAAAAAGACTTCTGCATGTCACATTTACACAACATCGCCTACTGGGTAATAGGAACTTGGCTCATCCAGTCATAGTTAAGCAATAAATAGAAATCCGGATGAACACTATTACATTTAAACACCAGAAAAACTAATAATACGAGTACAATGTTGTGCCGTTTCTTGCAGTGTAGCACCTACACCTCTGCATATCCTTCTCAACATAGGAGGCAAGAGGCTCTTATAAAGAATAATAAGCTAAAAATAATAAAATGCAAAAAGCGAATCAAGGAAAACAAACAATACATGACATGGCCCCTTTACCAGATGTGAGTAATATTCTACAGAGCAATTCTTTCACCATTCCCACATTCTCTCTCACACCCACACACACACACACACAACCAACCACCCCTCCCTCCCTCCCTCCCTGTTTTCTCCTTACATCGTTGTCGTTCATCTTGGACCACTACAGAAGGAGAGGGAGGAAGAGAGAGAACGAGAGGAAACAAAAGAGGGAGAGAGGGGGACAGGTGTTAGTGGTGACAACAGCCCTCCCTCCCCCTCTGCTCTCCTCTCAGGTTTGTGCCGTGATGTCTATGACTTAGCCACAATCTACAATGACACAATGATTACCCACAAATCTACATGTCTCTTGCTACACCTACTCTTTGCATCACTGTCTTTCTCTCTGGCTTATTTCTATAAATCTATAAAACTTGCGCTCTGTTTTGCTCACATTAGTGACAGACTTTTTTGGCCAAAGCAAATTCATTGTAAACTTAATACAACCATTTAAACAACATTTTTTTTACAAATAAACAAACAAATATATAAAAAAAACACATCTCTGCAACTTTTTGGGTATATCCCAACTGGCAATAAATTTTGCATGATATTTAAAACAATGGTTCACCCCAAAATGAAACCTTCATTATTTACTCACCCCCACTCACTTTCTTCAGGTGAAAAATATCAGGGTTTTGGAATAAAACACTTGAGGATATAAGCAAGGCGAATCGCAAAAACCGTAAACCGCTAGGTGGCGCCAACCAGCATTTATTCCCAGATTGAATCTCGTACATGCTCCGCTGCTCAATATACAGCATTACATTAAAACAAATAAAGTTTAGTTCTACAGCAGAAACAAACTATCTATAATGTTTACATAAAATATAAATGGAGGTACAAGTAGCATTAAGCTACATTTAAAAAATAAATGTGATTATGTTTTTGCTTAAAGGAACACTCCACTATTTTAGACTCCCTAGAGTTAAACAGTTGAGTTTTATCATTTTCGAATCAGCAGATCTCCAATCTGGCGATAGCACTTTTACCTGAAGCTTAGCATAGATCATCGAAACTGATCATTAGCATCTTGCTCATAAAAAAATGACTAAAGAGTTTCAATATTTTTGGATGACTCTTCTGTAGTTATATTGTAAAAAGAACCCCACGAAGAAAAAAAAAATCCTAGCTTTTTTTTGCACCGTAAATGATCATGTCTGGTGTGAACAGCCCCATAGCGATCTATTGTCTTGATTTAAGAGTGTCGAAATGCGCCAGAGTTATGCTTTCAGTGTGAAAAGGCATTATTACAACTGAACAGGGCTTGTAATGGATGGGGAGGAATAAATAATCAGTAATTTACATTTTTGGGTGAAATACTCCTTTCAGTGCATCATCATTTATCACCCACTGAGCTCTCTAGATATCAGCACCAGTCTGTGTTTCTTGCTCCACTAAATGCATAGCACCACAGCTCTGAACAGATTGCAGATTGCAGATTGCTCTGCTTTGACTTCACATAAATAAAAATACATACTGTTACTAATGTAGTTAGATTTATAAACAAATGTTTGTGTTTGTGTATGTGTCAGGTGGGACAGAGAGTTCTTGTTCTTACCCTCTCTCTTCATCCCCATGGCCAGGCACTTCTGGTAGCGGCAGTACTGGCAGCGGTTCCTCTGCCGTTTGTCCACCAGACAGTCCTTATTGTCTCTGCATGTGTAGCTCAGGTCCTTCCTCACAGTGCGCTTGAAAAAGCCCTTGCAGCCCTCGCAGCTGTACACGCCATAGTGCTTGCCTGGAGAGAAGAGGCACAAGGTAAATTTACGGAGGCAGAAGATTTTAGCTTACAGATAGGTGTGCCTATATTGGACAGTTTTATAATGTTGTTGCTATTACAAAAGTGTTACATATTGAAAGGCTGTTTTTGTTCATTTGTCACAAGGTTGTTTTTTTTTTGTTTGTTTGTTTTTTAAATCAGACACTTCAGTCGAGCTCCACATACAGTTTAACAGTCAAAGAGTTTAACTACCTTTCAATTTTAAAGCATCTAATTCCCACATTGTTAATTAATACTTGGTCGCTACAGTTCAAAATTTGGGGTCAGTAATTTTTTCTTCGGAAAGAAACCTGTTCAGCAAGATTCACTGCATTGATTAAAACACATTTAAGACATTTATAATGTTAAAATATTTCAAATTAATGCCTGAAAAAAAAAAATGTATCACTGTTTACAAAAATGCCGCTTCCAAAACTGAAGAAATGTTTCTTGAACGGCAAATCGCAAATTAGAACGATCTCTGAAAAATCATGTGATAGAAAATCCAAATAATGACTGCTGAAAGTTCAGGCTTGCCACAGGAATAAAATTACATTTTAAAATATGTTACAATAAAAATAACATTACTTTATTAAATTAAGAACAAAAAAAGCAGTCTTGGAGAAAAGAAAATGACTTTCATTTTCAATGTTATTTTCACAAACCCCAAACTTTCAAATGTTAGTGTATTTATTATATATATATTTTTTCATTACATTAATAACAGAATTGATAACGGTTTAGAAACAATAGCTATAAACATTTAAAAAGGAACAATTTTTTTTTTTTTGTGTTTCCTTCAGACCAGTTAGTGTTAATGCCCTTTCACATCAAGGATGATAACTATAAAAGACAACAATACTAGTATTCGATATTGTTTGTTTATTCTTAGCACACACTTGTTTACCACTTCAAATTCTCCAGCTCATAACAGCAGGATGGATTCTGCTGGCTGTCAATGTTTGTATTGTTCAATTAGCTGAAAAAATCATTCTGAAAGTGATTCCAATGATATTGTTTTTTTATGTCATCATCGTTATAGTTGTGGTGTGGACTTTGCTATTCTTTTACTGAGAACGATTTTTAGAACTATATCTTTATCATCATCTTTATAGTAACCATGCTTGGTGTGAACGAGCCTTTATTGTTTATCAGTGATGTACCAGAGGAGCGATCTCCACAGATGGCACACAAGCGCTTCTGAGAGACCATGGGCCCTGGGCTGTGGGCAGACAGCGGCTTCAAACCGAAGGGTGGTTTGACATCATCAGAGCTGCTGACGGCGTGCAGACCCGACATGGACACAGTGGAGTTGATCTGAGACAGATGGAGAAAGAGATGAAGTGAAAGGAAGAAAAGAAGAAAAACTTTAATTGAATAAAATGAACACCACCTCATTTTTGTTAGTGATAATCAAAAAAATAAATCACAAGATAATAGATAATATGTTAATTTCTTGTTTTCAGTAACACATGCCTGATTAGCAGTCAACCCTTAACTGATCATTAATCAATTTCTCCCCAAATCATTCAAACACCATTTCATCACATATCCAACCCTCTGTGATGATCAAACATTAAAAATCTGATTTTGATGAACACAACCCCTCAACAGACGGTATTTAATCATCCAAACAGAACCACATTTCAACATTTATGAGCGACAGTACAGGGTCGAAGACATATGCATGAGAGAAGCTAACAAAACGAGGAGAGAGTCAGAAAGTGAGATAGGGTACAAGGTCTCACCTCTGCGTTTCTGGGAAACATGTTCATCTGTGAAGTAGAAATGCAGTGATGAGGAGGAGCGTAAAAAAAAACTTGTGGCGCAAGGGAGATGGTGCTAAAAAAAATGACTAAGTCCACTATGCTGTTTAGTTTGGGTAAAAGGGATATTTTAAGACTATGAAAAGAATTGAATTTGGATCGACCAAAACCTACCTGAGAGACTTTGGAAATTAAGGTCAACATACCACATGGTCTGTTAAACATTAACAGTTTTAGAGGGAAACGCTCAAATTATCTCTGTGAATAAACAGTGATTTAAAAAATTCCCTCAAGCTTTACATTTTCAGGTCTGATTACATATTGCAAAATACTGTTCAATTATTGTAAAAATAATAATAATAAATAATTACAATTTAAAATAACTTATCTATATGCAAAGCTGAATTTTCAGCATCATCACTCCAGTCTTCAGCAGCACACGATCCTTTAAAAATAATTCTAATATACTGATTTGCTGCTCAAGAAACATTTCTTATTATTATCAGTGTTTGATGCTGCTTAATATTTTTATGGAATCCATGGCATTTTTTTAAGATTCTTTGATCAACAGAAAGTTTAAGTGATTTACTAGAAAGCAATAATTTGTAACATATGCATTTATTGTCACTTTGATCAATTTAATGCAATGTATAAAAAAGCTTTTAGACCTAAATCTACATTACTTAATTCAAATTTTATGTACTCAACACAAAAAACACTCCTGACGGCAGACCTGGGAACCAGACGAGCTGAACTGTTTGTCTCGTAGCCAAACACAGGCCTGTAAGTGACCTACGAGGAGTCCGGTGGAAAGTACTAAGTGTTATCAAGCAGGTGCTCACCTGTGGGCTGCTGATGGGGCCGTAGCCTACCGAGGGAGTTCCAGGAAGGCAAGGAGAACCCAGAGAGGAGCTGATGACTGAGAAGGGCGAGCCCATGCTGCTGATGGGACTGTTCACGGCCGAAGTGATGGGTGGCAGGGAAGTCATGGCGGCGGCTGAAGGGGCCAATGGGGGTGAACGCTGACCTGATGGAGGTGAAGAAACTGATGAGCTGTCTGGACTACGAGAATCTGTGAGGAGAGGTAAAAATTATGGACACATTCAGAGCGGATAATCGTTCAAAAAGAGGTTTGCTTTTTATAAAAGGTATTTAAATGGAGAACACAAACCATTTATCTTACATACATTCAAGGTACCTTAAACTAATACTGAAGCAAAGTTATTTTAACTTGTAACAATAAAAAGAATCATGCAACACCGGTAAATCAAGGTCTACAAATTGCATGAATATTAACAATAACATCTTAATGGCCTTATGACATACAAAACACAGTGTCAAAAATATAACGAACACTAAAATTAAAGCAATGCAATTAAAATCTAAGCTTACAGCTCTAAAAAGTCTAGTTTTCATTTCACAAACGTGGATACAAAATCAAAACAATCTCACCTCTGCTGTCGCCCATGATGTGCAGCCAGGCTCTGCTGTTTACACCGACTCACTCGCTCTGATGTCGGATGGCTGCTCAACTCAAGACCGCGGACTGAGGCCCGGGCCCCTGGTTGTTGTACCAACCGAAATTATCCCTGCAGATTATAAAATACTGCGTGAATGACACGTAAGACGACTTTAACTACAAACACGCGAAATATTAATTGTCACTGTGTCCCAAAGCGAGTTAAATTACATTTCTATGTAAACACGACCGTGAGATTATTTTTTTTACGGGTAACTCTTTGCATGCCTGTGAGTTGTATACAATAGACTCTACTTATGCCAAACGGTATTAGTTCGATATAACAGGATTAATCACGTGCAAGTATGCAAAACGTAATTTCCAGTCTCGGCTAGCTAATTAGCTCGCTGGATAGATAGCTTTCACTTACAAGCAGAACGAGACACATTTCCCCGTACAAAACTGCTTTGTATGTATACTCAAATTGTCGTTTGAGTGAATGACAGCGGTTTAATTTACGGGTACTTCGCGTAAAAACAAATGTATTAATATTTGTGCACGGCTAATCGACTCAACTAGCATGTTAGCTAACACGCTAATAACTCTGCAGGCACAATTTACTGCTTACGAACAAACAGCGGAAAACCGAGCGTAATGTCATTATAACAAGCATTTATCAACATGTACCTGTCAATTAATGTAAACAACAGCAGCATTTACCAGATTTACGTAAATACGATGACGATTTCTATTTAAAAATGGCTTAATTAGGGCCGCGACTCTCCGTTCCCATCTCCACGGTGTGATTCTCACAGTTGCCCTGATCTTCCTTTCTGAGGAGGAAACTGAAGCTGTTTACGTCCGAGCATTGAAACTGACGCCATTTTGGCTCATTGAAAGGATCAGTTGAGCCAAAATGTCTAAACTCCAAATAAGTTTCTTCGTTGGAAGTACATTATATAACTGCTGCTGGATGATTCTACAAATGTGTGTCGCACAAACATGTTTACATAATGACAAACCAAATTGAATTTTGTATGAAACATTTTTTTCTAATTTAAATGACAAAAATCTTAATTTTGTTTTTACATTTTCTTTTTTATTTCCATGGAGCACATTTTGAAACAAATTTAAGGAATTTTGTCATATATATATATATATATATGTGTGTGTGTGTGTGTGTTTGTGTATATAGATACACACACATTAGTAGAATTTCTGTATTAAGGAAAATATATTTTTAAAGAAATTAATCCTACAGCAATGATGCATTTAACTGGTCGAAAGTGGCAGTAAAGAAATGTATAACGTTACAAAAAAATGTATTTCGTTACTGATTTCTGAAGGATTATGTGAAACTGAAGACTGGAGAAATGATGCAGAAAATCATATTTTATATCACATTAATAAATTATATTTCGAAATATATCCAAATAGGAAACAGATACTTTAAATTGTAATAATATTTTACAATATTAGTGTTCCGACTGTAACAATAAATAAATGCCCCCTAGTGAGCAAAGGAGACTTTTTCAAAGGTATTTAAAGATAATAAAGTAGCTTACATTACAAATTCTGGCTTAGTTCAGACAATCTTGATAATGCAGTTTGTCAAGATAACTAAGGCCTGAGCTTTTCTGTGGACTCAGCTGCCATCCACAGGCAAGAGGCCTTTACAACAGCTAAGAATTCTCAAGAAGCCAACACAAATACACATTTTTTTCCCTGTAATCTTCCAAATTCATGCATGTAACCCATCCATGTCTTTAAAAACAATTCGCTCTGCAGTAAACACTAATGCATTGTAGTCAATATTACAGACCCAATCATTATCACCCAGATCATCTTTATTGAGTTTAAACAGAACATGCAAGATCTATAGAACTTTACATACAGATGAGATGAGTATATTTGAGAATGAAAGGCCGCCAGGTCAAATACAAGTGAAACCGTACACTGCACTAGCATTACAAACGAATAAGTTGAGGAGTTTACTAGTTTAATCTATTTTCCACAAGGTGCAAGAGCTTCTTGACAGCATTATGACAATCATTCAACATTTAAATATTAAATATTTAATGATCTACTTGCAAGCACAGTTCAAAGCAAACATAATGGATGTGTTTCAGATAACAAACCAATATCACACAGCTGTTATTGAGGTCTTCATTTGCGGAACAGTTGAATCTTTAAACACAGAGTCTGACATGTAGCTTTCAGTGATACGAGTTTTATTGTGGTCATATTTAAATGAAGTGCAGCCTGTCCAACACAAGATATTTATTCATTTTTTGGCTGATTATAAATAAGCAAAAGGGCGGCGTCAGCTGAGGCACGTCAGGATGTGTTTAATAGGAGCGGATTGCAGGGGGAATGGCAGCACAGTCTTCTGCGTTCAGAGAGCTGTCAATCACAGGTCTGTATTCCAGAGTAACCTGAAATGCACGTTTGTACATGTTAACTTAAATTAACGTACAATTTACTGTATTCAGAGTAAAAAGAAAGATTTGAACTGTATGCAGAGTAACAAGACAGAATGAAGGGAAAGCTAACAATGGCGAAACACTGTCATAATGAACCAGATGATTCATTAGATATTTACCTTTCCTGTCTTGGGGTCTACGTAGGACAGCGTGTGTTTCCTCCAGTGCTGCTCGAAAGGCTTCTTCACTTGTCCCTGCAGAGGCTTGGAGTAATCGTACTCATCCACACGGTCCTGCAAGAAAAGAAAAGAAAAAAAGATGCAAACATATTATTCACCTGACAGTTGTGTTTTTAACACTATCTATTGATGCCTACTTATGGACTAGTTCATCCTAAAATGAAAATCTGCTGTAAATGTTCTCAATGTCAGGCCATCCAAGATGTGTTTATAAGAAGTGTATTCATTAATCATTAGTTTGAAGTTAAAACGTCTTAGTAGATTTGTTTATTTACAGCTTTGCACATTTCAAGACCTTGAGTGGTGTGGATTTTCTGATGGCACGCATTCACTGCAGAGGATCTATTGATGAGCAAGTGATGCTCCAATGAAGAAACAAATTCATCTACATCTTGGATGACCTGAGAGCGAGTACATTATCAGCCAATTTTATTCTTGGGTGTACTATTTCTTTAAGCTGTAGGATTACAGAATACAAATAGCTGATATAATGAAATTTTCATAGAGATATAATTTTTTACTATGTTGAAAAAATATACTGAGCACTGGAAATTCAAAGAGCTTTACTGCACTGAGTAAATTTACAAAACGCTGTCCTTGTTCACCTTGAAGTCCTCGCGGGCGTGAGCTCCTCTGCTCTCTTTACGCGCCTCTGCGGCGACGATTGTCTGCACCCCGTTCAACATCAGATTCTGCAGCTCCAGAGTTTCCACCAGATCAGTGTTCCAGACAATGCCTGAAGACATAAAAGCAGCACAAAATGATAAGAACCAGCAATGATAACACAACCTTTTAGTACAGTGATGCAGATAAAACAGCAAAATTAATACTCATTGTACAAGTCTCTTCTGCTCACCAAGGCCACATTTATTTGATTAAATATATTTTAAAACCATAGCCTATTTATTTCTAAACTGCAAAGCCTAACCAGCATCATCACTCCAATCTTCAGTGTCACATGATCCTTCAGAAATCATTCTAATATGCTGATTTGCTGCTCAAGAAACATTTCTGATTATTATTAACGTTGAAAACAAGTGTTCTGCTTCATAATTTTGTGGAGACCATGACACATTTTTCAGAATTCTTTGATGAACAGAAAGAACAGCATTTATTTCAAACAAATCTCTGTAATTTATAATGAATTCAATGCATCACTGCTGAGTTAAAAAAGGAAAGGAAAGGACGTGACATGTGGCCAAGTATGGTGGCCCATACTCGGAATTTGTGCTCTGCATTTAACC
>JAUMHE010000072.1:17859911-17870036 GCA_032359235.1 Enteromius mattozi
ATTTCAGCTGGTGCTCTGATGCTCTTTCACTGTTTCATACTTGAATATGTGTTTGATGTGACGACTGGGAATAAAAGGTTTTTTAATAAGTCATGTGGAAATTGTAGACTTTTAAGATGTTGAAGATGTGGCTCCTGTTCTCCTCATTTGAAGCATTTACAATTTAAAATTCCAATTATCATTAAAAATATTTAGGCCAAATTGAAGATTTTTCTGTAAGAATTGCATATACATTGGTAACTTTGTAGATTTGAACAGGTATACAGTAGTCAACTTTTAAAGTGGATCAAAAAAGCTCAGCAGAGTTGTCCCAAGACAAGAACACATTGGTTTTAGGTTTGATGAAACCACTTTGATGAAAGGTTTTGATCCACTTCAAATGTTGACTACTGTATATTACTGTAAACTAATGAACCTAATGTGGTCTGTATGTATTAGTCATACACAAATGAAACAAGTCTCATGTCTGCTTATTTTAGTAGTGACTATTTGCATCTATTTTATTTAAATAAAATGCATTACATTTACGAACTGGATTTATTAATGATAAATGTATAATTATATTGTGAATTGTGTTTATCAGTACTATTACAGAAATCTGAATTGTTTCATTTATGCATGACTGACAAATACACATCACAGTAAGTTTATTAGTCTGTTAATGTTAAAACTGGATCATCCGAATGAATGGAAATCTCATATGCAGTTCAGATACGTAAATCTTACATTTATTCCTATATATTTTAGTGAATGTGATTTTGAAATTTTCTCGTGGAAAAGTGATTTCTGAAAGGGTTTTGATATTTTTCTGTTTCTTTCTGAGCTTTGGTAGTTTTCTGGGGAGTTTGTTACGAATCAAATGATGCAATAATTATCAGGACTTTTGCTGTGAATGTGAATGTTTTCTTTTTGTCATAAATGTACAGCATGAATGTTTTTAGTACGCTTTAGTATGCAAAAATAAATCTGTCATGTCTGCAGCTGCTGATCTGATGCTGCTTTACTCCGAAGACTTCAACTCATTTTATTTCTCAATAAAAGCTTCTCTAAAAGCACTTGGCTTCCCAGCTAAGAAAATATGTTTCAAGTTGCTGATGTTCCTTTTAAGTTACGAAAAGCTTTATTTCTGAACACTTAAACATCCTTTTGTTTTAATAATGTGTGAACAGGGAACATTCCGTTTCATCATTTTGCAGACATTATGTGAACGTTACTTATGAATGTTCTGAAACAAGCAGTAACATTAAAAAAACATGATCAACGTCCAGCTGAAATATTTCAGAAATAAAGCATTCTATGAATAATTTTGTCTTTTGGCCTGTTTAGCCAAGCTCTTCATAAAAAAGCAAAACATGCCAAATTAATAAAATAACACTATACATGCATTTCGTATTTAGTGGTGTTTGGTGATTTGTTAGAAGCATTTTTTGGTTTGTAAGAGATGGCATACATGTTTTTTCTTTGTATTTGTCCAGCAGGTGTCGCCAGCACGTGACGTTTACAGCGTTCGATTCGAAAAGCTCTGTTTTTGTTACTCTTTTGATGACGCCATTCACTTGTTTTGGCACTGTACCCACACAGAGAGATCTGGTCAGATGTTGTGTACTGTTCATCCAATCTCATTTTCTGTGACTTTTCTTTTTGTATGATTTCTTTTCCACGCTGAAGACATCCAACAAATCTTCAAACATATTCAGCTGAGCTAAAGTTATAGTGAAAACACCATTAATATGATGAGCTCCTCAAAATGCATGTTAGATATTAACATTGCAACAGCATTATGATCGAGTTTGTAGCTTAATTAACTATATTTGAAATCTTTTGACCACTGCAATTTAGTTGGTGACAGTTCAGTACTCAGAAAACATGATGATGGCCATCGATTCACAGATTGGTTTATGTGCACAGGTATCTCTCTAATTAATTTCTTTAAATAAATTTAACTTATGAACGTCCTTTGGTATACATTTTAAAATTTCTTTTAATTTATCCCTGATGAAAAAATGGTGGTTACCTGCTGGCGAAGGACCAACATAAACCAGCATCCCAGCTTCAAAATCTACCTGAAAATTAGACACAGGAAGAAAATGTTTTCCACCTTTATTTTTTGTTCCCTTCATTTTGCAGTTTAGGGCTTCTGTAGAAAGTGTGAATTATGAAAAACAAATTGTGGCGGAAATAAGCTTTCAAGTACCATACCCACTTTTCTGCATTTACGTTACAAATGGCTGAGCAGCTCTTATGCTAAAAAATAAGGTGGATAGTGTCCCTTTAAATTTTTAGCCAGTCATGGCTGCTGGGAACCTGTACAGTTCAATTCAATGGTCTTCACAGCGGTGATGTTGTTAATATAAAGTCACAAGACTCAGTGAAGGCCACTTAAAAGTGCATTAGAATTACAGAGGAGCGGAGCGATGTTCAACCTCTTGTAAAATCTCATTTAATGGCCAATTAGTTTGAACAATAGCATTCTATCAGCAGGCTTCAGTAATTAGCAGTGACTCATGAAGAGGATATTGATTGACCAGACGTCCTCGTTCATTTAACATTTAACTCTTAACTCAATCACAGCACCATCAGCTCACCTGATCAGTGAAAACACAACCATTTTCATCCATTTAATGTCTGCTGACATAATATCATCATTTATTCATCTGTCAAGAACATGTGCAGATCATATTTCACCACAAAATGCTGTTTTCTTTTTTTTTACTAAACATAAAAAACTTAAGCTTATTTCAGGACCAACAAAATTCATTTTAAATAATCGTGAAGTATTTCTATATTGTCATTGTATTTGTTTTAGTTATGCTGTTTTAAATAAAATATTGTTTTATATCATTACAATATTTATTTGTTGTAATGGAGTAAAAAAATAGGCTGTTACTTTAATAATAATTTAGGTTGGAAATGTGTAATATTTAATTGAAATAATTCTACAATGCAAAAACCTTATATTATGAATTATTAATTATATAATTATGATAGAATTGAGTTTATACAATGTATAATTAAATTTACAATTTTATTATGAATTATTACAATATAATGAATTATATGAATTAATATTTATATATAATATTGGGGTGAAATATGAGCTGAAATACTGAATTTGATTCTGTCCACGTTGTTAAATGCACACTGGATGTAAATCCATGACTCTCTTACTCTGTTAACAAATCATCTAATAACAGATCACATAAATACTGTGTACATGTGCATATCCACAAAGGCTCGGTTATAATCGTGAAAAATAATATATCATTTTTACAGCGTATAAAAGGTCTGTTCTATGTGTCCATGGTCTCTTATATACACACTGGTTTCTGTACAGTCTAAAGTGTGATGCATCATTATTCTCCTGTTTTTTATTTTTGCGGTTTGTTTCCAGTCCCTGTGTTTGTTTGATTGGTGTTCATCTTCCTTTCTTCAGTGTGTTTTCCATAATGGGTTTCTGTAGACCCATCCGTCCCCCTGCACACAGACAAACACCTTTCATCAGCGTCACACCATAGAAACTCCAGGAAAACGGTTAAAATGGTTTTATCTTAGCTACACAAGAGAGCTCCATAATTTAAATGGTCCTGTTCCCCAAAGTTTTCTAATGCATTTACTTCATATTTGTAGTTTGTCTGTAACTGTAGATGTGTCTGAGGAGGTTTCAGTCATGAACGCACCTCTTTGTTGAAGTATTTGGGTTTCCAGGGCATGTTGTTGGCAGCTCTCTGTCTCTCGTCTGATCGCTGGTCTTCCTCTAACACATGCTTGTGTTCAGTAGCCAGATCAACGTTTCCTTCCTTCAGCGCCGCAGTCACATGCTGCCAGAGACGCCTGAGATCAAAAACACAGAACATCACAACTATATCAATGACCACAAAATTAAAAAAAGAAATTGCTCACTAAGGTTGCATTTAGCTGTTAAAAATACTGTTAAAAATGTAATTTATTCCTGTGATCAAAGCTGAATTTTCAGCATCATTACTCCAGTCTTCAAAATCACATACTTCAGAAATCATTCTAATATACTGATTTGCTGGAAACCATGATGCACTATACAGTTTAAAGTTTGGGCTTTTAAAATGACTTTTAAATAATAGGAAATAAACACTTTCATTCAGCAAAGGGGCATTCAATTGACAAAACATTTAAAAACAGATTAAAAGATTAAAACCCAATATGAGGTTTGTCTACCCTAAACTAACATTATTGGTGATTATAATTATAATTTTCCTGTAATTATCATTATTCCTGTAATGGTTAGTCTGTATGTTGAAAGTTCTTTAGTCAAAGTATCTAATGCTAAAATATAATTGTTGTTGTTATCCATGAATTTTCAAATGTACTGTTTTGCAAGGAAGGCAAAAAATAAGAAAGAGTAAAACAATTATTTATTAATTTTTTTAGATGCCCAATTACAGTCAATATACAGTCTAATTCTTTTTGTTTTAATCAGTTTATTATACCGTTTGTCATAATAAAGAGAAAACAAATATTGTAGAAATTTGTCAAAAAACGTATTGACATTTCTTAGGCAAATAAACTATTTAGTTGTTTAATTTGTTATATTAAAAAAATTGTATGGCATACTTTGGCCTTGACAACATCTTGCATTCTTGCAGGCGATGTTTTTAAGTACTTTTCCAGTTATCGACTGTATTTGGGTGTGAATAAATAAAGTGCTTTACTATTTCTTTTGCCAATTTTAATAAATATTATATATCTCTGCATTAGAAACACTGTGACTATAGAGCTTACACATACTGGTGGATCAATCATTAAAGAAACTGAAAAAATGATTACAAACAATGGCAGAGTTTTACCTGGACTCGGTCCGGCCCTGTTTCTCGACGGGGCGAATCATCTTCCTGATGACGGGCAGTTTGTTTGTGTCGATGACTTTGGTCTCTCCGCTGCTGTAGATGAACTCCAGCGTCCCGTTCCACTCGCCCTGAGCTTTACACACCACCGTCCCGCTGGAGTTTTGCTTCACCTCTGCGCTGACCCTGAACACACACACCTTCGTCCTCATCATCATCATTTAGAGACTTCTCAATTTCATCTCGTTTGAGAATCAGTGCCCCCAGACCTGTGAACTTTGCCCCCGTAGAAGGGTTTGGTGTGGAATGTAACATTGGCCGAGTATCCAGTCTTGGCGCAGCTGATGGTGACCTTTCCTCCGAGCTCCACCCACGGCACGGTGAGGATGGATCGAGCGTACGCACTCGGGAATGTAAACACGTACTCCTCTCCGTGATCACGCAGGTACAACACACCTGAAGATCACAGAGCAGAACTCTAGAGCAACACTGCACACATCACCACAGATGATCCATCAGGTTCACATCACACCAAGAGTTCAAGAAGAAAACAAACTCTGCTTTCACATTCACTTTTTAACTCTGAACTGAATTAAGACATAGTGAAAAGTATCTGCTACAGAAAAAAAAAAATCTTGGAATAAATCTCATTATAACCTGATTCCAAGAATCCTAAAGGAGAATAATACATAAGTTAAAATCACACACACACATACTGCATATATATATATATATAAGTACATATATAACTTACATAAGAGCAACTGGTAAACATATCATAACATACCATATGGAAGCATCATAATCTCATATCAAAATCCACCACGCTGTTTTTCACAGTTTTGGCTTGTAAACAGCGCTTGATCTGTGCATATTTTTCTCCTGATTCAGACGATGTGACTTCACTGGAGAAAGCAATATTATAGATAATAGATGGTTTGAAGTTAAAACATCTTAATGATGGGCTCATTTCTAACAAACACAGTTTTCTACTTCAAAAGCTGATAACTGAGGGACTGGAGTGGTGTGGATTACTTCTGGATTATTGTGATGTTTTTATCAGCTGTTTGGACTCTCATTCTGACGGCACCCATTCACTACAGAGCATTAACTGGTAAGTGAGCAAGTGATTTAATGCTACATTTCTTCACATCTGATAAAGAAACACACTCATCTACATCTTGGATGGCCTGAGGATCAGTAAATTTTCAGCTAATTTTTATTTTTGCATGAACAACCCTTCAAAGGGTTACTCCACCCCAAAATGAAAATTTTGTCATTTATCTCCAAGCTCCACCCACGGTACGGAATAGAACTTTTGTCATTATTTTTGGTGACAAAATGTTGAATAAAGTCGTTATTTTTGTTTTCATACCCTATAAAAAGTAATTCTCGTAGCTTCATAATGTTATGGTTGAACCACTGATGGAAGATGGACTATTCTGATGATGTCTTTCATACTCTTCTGGACCTTGACAGTGTAATTTACTTGGCAGTCAATGGAACAGTCACAAGCCTCCCGGTTTTCATCCAAAATATCCTAAATTGTGTTCTGAAGACTAATAAAGCTTTTGCGGGTTTGGAACGACATGGGGGCAAGTGATTAATGACAAAACTTTCATTTTGGGGTGGAGTAACCCTTTAATTGTGAAATTAACTAAGAACCTCTGAGTGAAAATCGACCCACCTTCTCCCACCATAGAGACACCCACTGACATGCCCATGAACTTGCTCTTGGTCCAGATGTGTGTGTTGACGCACATGCCTCTCTCTGCACACTCACAGTAAAACCCCGACACCGGAGGATGATGGGAAACCTGCTCCGCCACGAAACGCACCGTGTAAGAGTCTGACCCCGCCCCCGTCCCCTCCTGATTGGTCCTGGGGTTGTTCTCAGTCCTCAGAGGGTGGACTTGATCTTGTGGAACCTCCCATGAGCAGTGGAAGGTCTCTCCCAGCACCGGGTTGTAGGGCTTCTTGGCAACTGCGCCCTTACGTCCTTCATGGAAGGCGGTCATGTAATATTCAACGAAACGCACCATACGCTCCTCCGGGCTGCTTCCGGCGGAGATGGACAGGAACAGGTCTGGGTGCGCCATGAAGTTAGCGTACATCTCCAGCAGTGAACGCTTCTCCAGGATGAATGTGGGAAGAACAACCTGCACACAGATAGACACTTTAATGTCAAATGAAACTCTAATGTTACCTGATACTGGTGTGGTGGTGTGATTCGCACCCGTGTGAGATCCATGCCCAGTTTGAGCTGAGACAGCAGATGCAGAATAACGCTCCTCTGGTCGTCCAGCACACCCAGATCTTCTTCAATGTTATCATCTGAATCCATCACCTCCTCCTCAGGAGAAATCACCTCCATCCCATCCTGTAACAAACACAAAAATCATATGATCTTACACAACTACATATATGTATCAATTTTCTTTAGAACATACATAAAATTACATAAATACATAAAATTAATTTATATGATTATATTATTTGTATATAATTTCTAATATAAAACTGATATATATATATATATATATACCTACATGCATATAAAATTAAGGTAGTATTTTGATTATATTATTTGTATCATTTATAATATAAAAATTTTATATATATATATATATATATATAAGGTAATACATTTTATTCAGAAAGGATGAATTAAATTTCAACTAAATGCTGTTTGTTTCAACTTTCTATTCATCAAAGAGTCATAAAAAAAATCAGTTTCCACAAAATATCAAGCAGCACTAATGTTTTCAACCTTGATAATAATCAGAAATGTTTCTTGAGCAGCAAATCAGTATATTAGAATGATTTCTGAAGGATCATGAGACATTGAAGACTGGAGTAATGATGCTGAAAATTCAGCTTTGATCATAGGAATAAATTACATTTTACAGTGTATTGAAATAGAAAGCTGTTATTTTGAACTGAAATAATATTTTAACATTTTTGGTTAAACAAATGCAGCCTCAGTGAGCAAAAATGTAAAGGTTTCAAAATATGACTCACTCAAAACCTTTTTAGAACTGTAAAATACTTTTTTTTTTTTAACATTACTCCATTCTCAGACAGTATTGTCTCACCTCAATGTTCTGCAGTAGGTTTGGTTTCCTGAGGGAGGGCGAGGGCGAGGGCTCAGTGGAGCTCCGGGTAACAGCACCACCGTTCCTCAAACGCTCTCCTGAGGGCGACTTTGGGACGGTCCACACGGGAACATTATCTGCAGGGACGAAGAACACATGACAAGCGGTCAGCAGATACACATCACGCCGAAACTCAAAACCAAATCAATTAGTGACCTTCAGCTTGCGTTCATCTATCACGCTGATGATCCTAATGAAAAATAACAGACCAAAGTGGCTTCCAGAGTTTAGATGGTTGACAAATACCCATCAAACTAAAACTGGAAACCAACTAAACCCAGCAAACCACCTATGTGATTTATTTTCAGCAGGAATGATTCACACCTTTCAACACAATCATCATATGCTGCATTGAAGGGCAGTGTTATTATCTTTTATATATGAAACCAATCAATTGTAGATTAATTCTGCAGCAGTTCAGTGTGTTGTAAAAAGATGTGAAGTGTTTTTAAGCTCTTGTACTGATGCAGAAACATCTCAAATTCTCATGGCACCAGGATCAAAGCATCATCAGGGCTGCATGAACTTGGCATCAGCTCTCACAATAATTCTGATCAGCTGATGTCAAGTTTCCTGGATTCACAAAGATTCCGCCAGATTTATTTATGCCATAACTGAGACGTAAATACAGTTCGAGTAATTTAGATAGATAGATAGATATGAACAGAAGTCTTATCATTTACATTGTTGACTATATACAGACTGTTTACTTGAACTCTAACTCATGACTAAAATCAGAAACACTCTAGAGAGATTTACTCATGCTTTCCTTCAACTCTCCTCACTGATTATCCCAAGAAAAGAATAAAAATCACCAATAAGATCTCAACTGTTTCTTCTAGTCAGCGATTAGATGGCATGGAAATTATAGTCTCTCACAGCTGTTTGACATTTAAAGAAATAGCTCACCAAAAAATGAAAATTAGCCCATAATTTACTCACCCCCAAGCCATCCTAGGTGTATATGGCTTTCTTCTTTCCAATGAACACAGTCAGAGTTTTTAAAAAAAATGATCCTGGCTCTTCCAAGCTTGGTAATGCTGCTGTATAGTGGGCCTTATTCTGTAGCTCCATATATCGGATATATCTGTCTTCTACACACGTCTTCTAAAGCAGATCGATGGGTTTTTGGATATATCCCATTTATGGAGCTTCAAACTGACAGCCAGAATCCACCAGCATTACCTTGGAAGAGCCAGGATAAATTACAAAAAAAAAATTCATCTGAAAGAAGAAACTTATATACACCTTGGATGGCTTGGGGATGAATAAATTATGGGGTAACTTTCATTTTTGGGTAAACTATTCCAAAGAAAACAAAAAACATCTCAATTTGTGTTCAGAAGATGAACAAAAGTCTTATGGGTTTGGAATGACATGAGGGTAGGTGATTAATGATAGACTTTTCATTTTGGGGTGAACTATCACTTTAAATCCTCTTGAGCTCTGAAGGAGCAACCTCTGAACAATAAAATGTCAAAAAAGGTAAATTAAAGGCCTGTTCATGATAACCATGCGTAGCTTTAAACGCCCAAGCTCTTTAAAGCATGACGGATTCTGATTGGCTGTCAATGTTTTAATGTTCATCACCTGAAAAAAAATAGTTCTGAAAGTTATTGCAATGTTATTGTTCATCTGTATTTTTATCCTTGTGGTTAGACTGTGATTCTTTTTTTAGAACAATTTTTAATACTATCTATATTTATCGTAACTGTTATAGTCCTTGGTGCGAATCTGGGCTTTCGAAATCTTAAACCTATAAATCACAGGGAAAAATATTAACATAATACATTTTAAAATATATTAAAATACAAAACATGTATTTTAAATTGTAATGCTATTTCACAATATTACTATTTTTACTGTATTTATGATAGAATAAACACAGCCTTGTTGAGCAGAAGAAACTTCTTTGAGAAACACTGAAATGTTCCCAAACTTTTGTAAAGTAAATCCACAGCTGAAAATAATTAAATAAAATGTCAAAATAAACATAAAAGGGATTCTTAAGACCACAATTCCTTCTTTTCTGAATTAGCTGGAAGACAAACCCTCACACAGACCATGCAGAGAAACTCCATGCACAGACCATCATTGTGATGTAAAGCAAACGGATCATGCAAAACAAAACAATATGTATTTACCTGATTGGT
>JAUMHE010000072.1:17871955-17883998 GCA_032359235.1 Enteromius mattozi
AAAAATATCATCAGAAAACTTGCAAGTCTGTTTTTACAATAAAACACTGATTCTGAAGATTCTAAGATTTTCTTTTTAAAGAAATTAATGATGCTGAAAATTCAGGTTTGATCACAGAAAAAAATTATATTTAAAAAATTTTCACATTTGTTTTTCAGTTTTTACTGTATTTATAATCAAATAGCCCTATATGTGGTCTTGGTGAGCAGATAACACTTCTTAGCACATTATTGCTCTGAAATGACTGATGTAATCAAAGCGGTAAAGTTTCAGCTGTGGTGGATGCGGATGATCACATGAGCCGTGTGTTGACAGACGTGACGGACGAGGTAATATTGTTTCAACTGACGCAGGACTTATTTAATTCTCTAAATGATGCTCTGGCACAGAAATAAAATCCAATAGAGCTCAAACTGACACAGTTCATATGAGAAGAAACATCTCTGTGATGCTTCTTTATGCACAGAGATACAAAACCAGCTCAGTTTGTTCCTTATTTCTATTAAAGGAAAGAGATGTTTCCGGAGAAAGTCTGCGTGGAAATGCAGTGTTCACATTCATGCATTCGCCAGATGCTTTTTTTTTAAGTGAATTGCATTGTATTTTATTACATTTACTTAAATTTTTTTATTTATTACATTTTAATCAAGAGATTAATCTTGACAATAACAAAAAAAATAGTCGCTTGAGCTCATTACCTAAAGTAAGGACCTGCAATAGCACGGTTTGACCGGTGCGGCGCAGTAATAGAACTGCAACATGGTTTTCTCCTATCAAGCAGCTCTCCGGTAATAGTTAGATTTAAACTGATTAAAGCTTGATCCAGCTCACATAATTGTGAATATAATTCAGCTCACTGTATATCTGAGTTTGTCTCACTATTGGAAATAATTAAATTCATATGCTGTGTGGAATTGCTTTGAATTTTAATTCAGTTATTCCATCTTCCAAAGTCCAATTCAACATCCTGTGAAATGTGACAAATTCACTTCACATTCATAGACATTAATTAAAAGGAGCACACACACACAACTAATATAATATACAAATAAACATAAGGTGATGCATACTTGTCTGTCATACATAAATGAAACGGGTCAGATTTCTGCTCAGAAAAAATAAATAAATCATGCCATCTGTTCATTGTGAAAAAATTACATATAGTCAGTTTAAAGTATGAACATGGTTCCAATATGGGTGAAACAAGCAATATCCAGTCAGTTAAGATGTATGAGACTGAAACAAATGAGAAAACAGGGTTTTTTTTTATGCATTACTGACAAATATGAAAAAGTTTATTAGTTTGTAACTGTGTCATCTTAATAGATGGAAATTGTTTTTATTTAGAGTATTCTTTAATTCTGCATTAGATCAGACAGAAGGTTCAGTAATTATCTGTAATTAGGCGTGTGTCTGACCTCTTTGACCTCCAGGAGGCGCTCTGGGTACTGGTTTTTGGCACGGCGGGCGGCTGCAGGCGACTTATGGTGCGTGATGGTAACGATGTTGCTCTGAGGCCCGTGGTGAGGGAGATGTCTCTGAGATGCAGGAGAGGAAGACGGAGGGAGGTGAGGAAGCAGAGAGAAACTCCGCGTCCGGCCCGACGAACCCTGAGACGCACAGAGAGAGAGAGAAGGTAAAAACCCCTTCTCATTCACATAATACAGTCTAATGAGCAGTAATAATTATTATTATTATTATATCACCACTAAACAATGATTTAATGCAGTTAATGCATGCAGTCAGTTAGGCGTTATATCTTTGTGGTTTCTAAAGTTCGTTCTGAACATTTAGGCCTAGAGCTGATTAAAACAAGATTCTATCCCAGACATTAGCCAAGCGTCTGTTTATCACTAAATTGGTAACTTATGAATCAAACCTAGATGTGATGTGTAACAAAAGTCAGTTAACGTGTCTGTGTGGTGAAGAGATGAAAATGAAAATCAATAAGTGAAATGTGAAGAGAACTGCGTCTTTACAGTAAGACTACGTCTATGAAGTGAGGAAAGCTGTTTTCAGAATGGAATATGTATTGCTGTGTGTTTTGATGCAGTTTGAGGGTAATCGGTTTGTTTTGGTGTTTGAGCCGCTGCTGTGATGTGAGTGTCATTCACACAGATTACTGTACTTCACAATCACACAAGTGCCTGTTACTGAGTTTACTCACAATTCAGTGTGTTCATTACAACAAGATGATGTAATTAATCACAACATAACAACACAACACAACCTTGAATATGACAATATATGAGCCTTAAATGAAGTGAGTCACAGAGCAGAAATAGGCCTGTCAGGTGTCTCTCTCTGTAAAACACTATCTCTCAGGTGAACAGAGATGTGCGTGTGTGTGTGTATGTGGGCTGAACACATTCTGACAGCGAACGTGGGCACAAAGCAACTAAAGCCCAATGCGTCCCACAGGCCTGAAATCATTTTTTAAACATTTATTTTATTTATTGAAGTGTGTGGTGCAATGATATTTCAGACCAAGGACATTATTAGACATTTTATCAGTGATCTTCATTCTTACTAGTTAATGTATCAAAGCATTAACGCTGCACTGAATCATATAGCAAGAAAACTGATGTATCAGGAATTTTGTCATTGCATCATTACTCCCAATGTCCCATAAATACTGTTTAGTTAGATGAATCATTTTATAATGTTACCTTTAAAAAAGTGCCAAACTGAATTAGTGAATAAATAAATAAATAAAAATATCTTTTTAAATTCATTAAGTTAATAACACAACAAATAAATCTCTCATCTTTTGGAAAAAAGTCTTTAGATCTTTTTAGTGCTTTAGGCTTTGAATTAGTAATGCAACTATCTGAAAAAAAAAAGAAAAAGTATTTTTATCTTTGTTTCCTGTTAGCATCTCAAAATCCTTGAAATAGGATAAGTAAGCTATGAAGTAAGACAAAACATATAATATTCAAGATAAACAAGTCCTAATTTCTCATGCAGTGTTCTTTCTCAAGTATGTTTATCTTGTTTCAAGGACCTTCAGTGATATTTAATTAGACAACTCACTTAAACAAGTAAATCGAAACCTTTTTTGCAGTATGCAGGTAACATATTTAGGATTGTGGTTAAGAGTTTAAAAAGTGCCCACTGAAAATTTTATTCCATAAAATTTACAGTGAAAAACTGGCAGCTGTGGTTGCCGGAATTCTACTTTTAAAAAATACGGTACAAACGTTTTGGGTTTTACGGTTTTAAGTTAAATTTACAGTTAAATACCGTAATGTACCAACATATTATAGTATTGAAATTTGTTTTGAACCTTTGATATTCACTGATAAGCACCAAATGCAGGTGGTGATGAGAAAGTCAGGTGATGAACCAAAGCCCATCACAAGCAGCTTTTAAATATGAACATATATAAAAGGTGCTCAGAGTCATTCTCTAAACAAACACTAAACACCATCATGGTGACTGAAATATGCAATAAACATTAATTTAACAACATTAACATACAACCCTAATAAACATAACTGATAAGAAAAACTAAGAACAAACATAGTGATTTTAAAGAAAAAACACCAAATTTAAACTAAATTTCAAATGCAATGCAGGGAATTCTGGGAACCTCAATTTCAGGTTTTTACTATAGCATTTTAAAAGTTTTTTTCTGTTAAAATCACAGTCATTTTTTACAGTGTGAATATTGGTGGAATTAGTATTTTTCTATTTTGAGACTGATGTGGGAGATGGATTTTTAAAGATTCAGAAACAACCCTGTGATCTAAAAAAAAAAAAAACAGTAGTATGTGTGTGCTAATGCCCTCAGCAGTGACTCTAGATCCGTCTGGATCAATATGTGTGATATCAGTTACAGAGGAATCTGAGAGAGGGAGAGAAAGAGTCAGTGTTTCACAGGCAGAATGAAGCATCTGTTCTTCACTGAATGAAGCTCTGTGATCATGAGCTGATGAGCAGTTACTACAGCACAGCATTAACAGAGACCGACAACCAACACACATTAAACATGAGAAAGTGTGTGTGTTACCTGTGCGTCCAGTGTGTTCTGAGTTCGGTCCACACACAGATGCTCATCACAATCCTTTAGTTTCCTCATCTGTGAACAACAACAGATCAGATCACGCCCTCAAGATGACTTTAAAATGATTCTAAATTTTTAAATATATTTTACATAACTGTTTCTTTGAAGAACCACGATTCTCACAGTCTTGAAATACCTGGATATCATGGAAATTATTGCAATCTTAAAACTATATGGTCATTTTTTATAATGAATACATTTTTGATACGATTTTACCAGTTATGCAAACATTTTTTATCAGAAAGTTAATATATTGAATATTTTAATCATATATTTTTAATATTACTTAATTCAGTAAATCATGAACAACTGGAAAGTCATGTAAATCAGCATTATTTTCAATATTATTTTCCATTATTTTTAATGTATGTCTATATAATCTGTGTTCATTTTATTTTAGTTAGTTTAAGTACATGAAGATAAACTAAATGAAAATGAGAAATGCTTCCTTGACAACTAGCTGAACGAAAATAAGGTTTCTTTTATTTTAAATAATGAAATTTTTTGATTTAAATCATGGTTCTAAATATTAATATTAGCCCTGAAGAACATTTCTGGAATCCTCAAATGTAATTATTTTAAGTGAGAGGCCCCGGGGCCAAAAAAACTGAGATCCACTGCCTTAGAAACTATATGAGTGAGCTTATCTCATAGACTTAAATTGTTTTTCTATCAGATTAGTGATTTCTATCTCCTGACCTTAAAGAACTCTCATAGAAAACCGTGCACATAGTTAGATTTGCATAAAAAGCATCATATGTTTGTGTGTGTGTGTGTTCACACAGACCTTGGCACTGCTGTCGGAGTGGCGTCTGGTACAAGCCTGTAGCTGCATCATCCACAGCTGCTGTTCTGTGGCGTCCACCGCTGGGACAGAGGAATTATGGGAGAAAACATGAGAGAGAGAGTATATATGCAAAGCGTTAATGCATTATAGTCACCATGGAAACAGCTTAAAAGATGCATTATATTATATCATGTAGGGTTGGGATTACAGTAAGACACCACAACTGTTTCCAAGTATAGAACTAACTAAACTAATTAGTAAAAACTAATATTTATGAAAGGTTCATATTTTGGTTTTGCCTGTAATGCCTGATAAAGCAGTGTTTGAGAGCAGTGCTGCTTTGTGTACAGCGTTACCACGGAAACCACTATTTTAATGCTCCAAAAGCGGCACCTAGTGGTGAAGAAAGATTATGCATTTTCATTCAGACCAGTGTTCAGGCAATATGCTAATATTTCATGTTTGCGTCATAATGAAATGGTTTGGGATTTGTTTTAAAAAAACGACTCGTTTCAATGATTCAGAGTCAACTCTTTCTTTTGAGAGACTATAACTTTATACACGGTGCACTTTCAGATTTAAAACTTTGCAGGATGTTTTCATACACACTGCATGAAAACACACAGAGGCACTTTAAAAGCAGTACTAATTCAAACTCTAAATATAAACTACAGTATAATAGTATCTCACGATACTAAAATCACACACTGATCTTTCACAATGACTGCTGAGGGTCAGACGAGTGACCCTGAACACCATATCACTTCCACATTCAACAGGAAGTCAGACTATTCCTAGAGACAGAACAAACTTCACTGAGCTTCAGCAGGGCATTGACATTAATAAAGCAGAAACAGACGATTAATGAGAAACAGAGCAGCAGCCGCCCAAACATGAACACAACACAACATAACACACACACAATTTGCAATTTTAAAATGATTATTATTCATTCGGTTTATTTAACAAGCACCTCTTACAAAACATTATAATTAATATGTGGTGTGCTAATGTGGTCACATTAAATGGAAGTATTTCACACACACACACAAGTAAAAATCAAGAGAACAGACTAACCTTAACATCACATTCAATCATACTGCATCAAAACTGATGCATCGGGAAATATTTTAGAGCTAAATATAAATCATAATTAGTCAGATGCTATATGTTTCCTATCCATATTGAACAGTTTTTTTATGTTTTATGTTTCACTTTTTTTGTTGTTGCTTGCAACACCTTCTGATTTTATTGCAGGTGCCAAAAATGAGTAAAAATAAATTCATTAAATATGTAAAATGACTAATATTATTATTAATTATATTAATGCATTGTTAATAACATTAATTATTAATATTAATGTAAAATGCATCAATATAAAATAAACAAAAAAATAATAATTAAAAAAAATACATTAATAAAATTATACAAAATAAATCTAAAATAAAAATGTTAAATATAATAAATATTTTTTTAGCTGGCAAGCTTTGATTTCATGTTGAATTTGAGATGTCATGACCTGATTTTCATCATCAAGTCTCAGCTAAATCCTCATATGAGAGCCACCTTGGACCAGCCAGAATCCAGCTACTAAACCTCACAGTAAACACCCAGAACCCTTTGAGATGCCAGCAGCGAGCAGATCCTGAGAGTCAATGTGGCAGATGTTCTTCCTCTCATCGTTTCTCAGTTATTGTTGCTCATAGAAATAGATGATGCCTCTCATCAGAACATGCAGCACTTATGATGCAGCACTAACCTTCATCAGATCCATTTAATGCTCAATCTTATAAACGAATGCATCCTGGGTAAAAAAGCTGTCAAGAATGCTTCATCACGGATTAGCTTCAGTCCGATCAGCCATTAGCAATTTAAACAAGCTCCCACTTTAATTAGGAGATGAAGATGCACTGAAGATGCATGGACTGACTGCAATTAACAGATATGCTAATAAACACAGAGTCATTTTCCATAATAAACCTAATAACACCAGAAAAAAAAATAAAACACACTGGAAATAAATAGAATTTATTCCAGATGTGCAGCTGATTTTTCAGAATCATTACTCCGGTCTTCATTGTCACATGATCCTTCAGAAATCTTTCTAATATACTGATTTGCTGCTCTGGAAATTTCATTTCATTTCATTATTATCAATATTAAAAACAGTTGTCCTGTCAAATATTTTTGCAGAAACTGTGATTTTAGAATAGAAAGTCTTCACTGTCACTTTTTATCAATTTAATGCATCCTTGATGAATAAAATTATTAATTTCTTGGGGGAAAAAAATCAAACTTTTGAATGGTGGTGTATAAAACTGACATCCAAATGGCAGTGAATCATCTGTTTAGATGACAGTTTTTCTCCGTATGGCTGGACAGGCTGAGAAACAGACTGAATGTCAGAGAGACTCTCAATACAAAAGCCTCCAGCACCACAGAGAGAAAAATACGGAATAAATGCACAAACTGCATGAAACATGAATTTTGTAAAAAGAGGCCGCTGGTTGCCGTGGTAACAGCTCAATACTGCTGCGTGAAACAAGTAACCTTTAGCTCATCGTCGGCCGAACACACTGACCGGAGAGTCACGAGCGCGAGGGTAAAATACAGTACCTCTGAGTTTGAAGAGCTCTCCATTGGCCGAGCTGACGATGAACATGTGAGGCGCCTCGTCGCTCGCCGTCACAGACGCACCAATCAGAGGCAGGGATCCACGGGGCTTCTGACTCCGCCCCTGCTCGCTCACGAAATACTGCAGCTGACCCACATCAGGGTCCAACACGAAATACCTGCACACACACACAGATTAACATCATACAGTCATGCAGCAACACTGGAGTGAAGAGAGAACTGCGCTGTTTGTCAAACATTATATGATTTTATTTCTAAAGAGCTGACAGTCCTGTGGTGTGGCATGCTTCATTTAAAACTCTTAAAATGATTTTGCAAGCTGTTTTTATGTGCTCATATTAATTAAGAGGTAATTTGTCGTACAGCAGGACTATTCTAAATGTTCGTTTAATGACAATCTGGCAGGAAAAAAAAACAAACAATAAGACAAAAAAGAAACAAATATAAACAAATAAATATACAAACAAAATTAATAAATCTAAGCATTAATAAAAGCATGTAAATAAAAATAAATCTAAAATAAAAACAAATAATTCTAAACATAAATCTAAGCATAAAAACAAATAAGCAGACAAGTAAATCTAAGCATAAATTAATCAGAACATACATAAATGCCAACATACATAAAAAATAAATAAAAATTAAAATACATAATATATAAAATAAAAATTTGTATTGTTAAAAAATATGATATATTTTAATGTTGTCGTTTTTTGCCTCTTCCACTAATTTAAGTAATCTGCTAAAAATAAATAAATAAAAAAAACCCAAGTGGTTCATGTGACTCCTGAAAAGATGTTTAGAATTTATGTTTAGCTAATTATGTACGTATGCATTTATTTATTTTGTTTATGTTTTGTGATTTTTTGTGTATTTTATGTATCTAAAATAATTAGTATATATTACATATAATCTCCAAGACCCAAAAGTATGAATGTAAGTGTAGAGCAGAACAGAATCAGAGTCTGGACACGTTCATTAATAATGTCATCAACAGTCCAAGAAAAACAATGAAAGAAAATCACAGAGAGTTTGACTTGAAGCTCAGATGATGGTTTAGATGTGACTCTCATTCAATCCCACATCCCTCTGGCCAGAGGCCACGGCTCCAATCACCCGCTCAGACAATTAGAGGGTGTAAATGAGAGTGAAAGTCCCAGCTCAGCTCAATGTGTGATTAAACCGTATGAGAAAGTGCACATAACAGCAGCTGAACCACAGAAAACCAAAGAAACACACCTGAAGAAGCAATTCACAGCTTCCTGCCTGACAACACCAAACAAACCTGGAAAACCATTCATTTCTCATCCTATAAAGTAACTGCAGATGTTGTTTAGATTTTGCATTTGTGTTTTGGTGATTTTATCATGGTGTTTTTCAGCAAGCATAACATAGAAACTTCCACTAAAAATACATAAACCATATTACTATGAAAAATGAATGAATGTGAACATAATATTTGGGTATTATTCTCGACCCAAAGTATCTTTACATTTAATAAACTATTGTAAACATTATAATTTTGTAGAAATCTTCAATCTCAAATACACAGTTAAAAGGGAATAAAAAAAGAAAGAAATGTAGAAAGAAATTGCTGTAAAATAAATTAAATATCAAATTTAAAAATAGATTTTTGTTTAACAATGCATGCACAATTAGCACATATTTAAAGTAATTGTGTACAAATTGCATGATTATATATTGTATTATTATTATAAAAATTGTGTTTGAATGTGTGAGTGTCTGCAGTGATGTTGTTGTGAGTGTGTATCTGTTTCTCCTCTGAAGCAGATCAATGACTCTGATCACAGCTACAGCAGCATTGACCAGCAACAAACTTCACTTCAATAACCACACAAACACGCTTGACATTTGTTTTGACACGTTCAGTAAAAGTGAACCACCTGGATCTTAGCGAAAGCTCATTTTTCCGTATGTATTATAAATGTGTTTCTAGTGTATTCACCAAACCCTAGTGTGCTGCTCGCTGTCTACATACAGTACGCCAGTGCTTTCTGTATGACTGCTTTAAAACAATCATTAAAGGTTTGGAAAAAATGGTAAAACAAAAACAAACCTCACTTAGCAGGATGCAAAATAATCACAGCTCAAAAACCTGCATTGCAATGCTTCATATACTGTACATGCATTTGCTGTTTATCTAGCTCAGAAATGTACAGTATTTTTGTTGCAAGTTGCAACAGTTTTAGATGACTTGATAGCTTGTGTTGAATTAAAAGCATGCCACACTTCCTTATTTTGGCACAGACATAAGCAGATGTGATCTGATCAGACACGGGGGAAAAAAAACCATTCATTTTCTCCACACAGAAGATAACATGATATAAACAGCATTGTTACTGTTTTCCTTCTCATTCTTTTTTTAAAATTTGCTTTTTTGCTAAATTCTGGAACTTTTGCAATCAACTTTAAATACATTACATAAAACACATTTAAAAATGTAAAACTCAAAAATTGTTATATGGATTCAGTTTTGTCATTTGAAATTCTTTATGGACAAATTATTACAAGTAAATGTTTTTTTTTGAGTGGAGAAAATACATGTGGCACCTGTTAGCTTTTAAAGTATAAATTGCATTTGATCATGCAGCTGTATAGGCTTTATAGGCGAAGTTACACTTCATAACAGATGATGAAATTAGAGTGAATATTTGAGTCTATTCTCTATCCTCGACGCTGCTCTTTATCTCATAGACCCCAGCCTTCAGGCACCAAACATTTCAAAATGTGCTCTGACCCCAAATCAGACCCTTTTAAGACCATGTAATCACATTCACAGAGACATAAAAGAGCAGCTCTAAACCTGAAATAGAGGAGGAGGTGGATTTACCATCACTGAAGCAAACAAACACAGTAAAAACCTGCTTCATTCATCATATGAGCACTGAGTGTACTCAGATGTGGCCTAGTTACACACACTCTCACAGCGCTGCATTCACTTCAGATCTGTAAATCATTCACTGTTATAGATGTTGTTCTTCAAGTCCAGTGCGACACCACAAACCAAGTTTACCAATGTAACCGGTCACCATCTGTACATGTTCTGTCAAGATTTTACATCTGCTGTTTAGATTTTGTATTGTTAAATTCAGTTTTTACCTCACCAAGGCTGCATTTATTTGATTAAAATACATTAAAAACAGTAAGTTAAGGCCAATAATGCCATAATGCATCTTAATGGTACTTTGCTTTATGTGAATTATAATTTCTTTCTTTTGTTTTCTTATATTTATTTTGGGGTGAATCGTGAACTGTAAGCAGTCTTATTATATAGACGGTTTCATTGGGCGCACGCGCCTGGACCTAAGTTATCTTCCGGTCTGTGTTTGTTTAGCGGTCTGGTTAGTGTGGCGGGCTACAAATGCAGCTAATGATGAGTAATGAAGCTGGTCTCCGGTTATTGTGCTGTGGGATGTTTCCCAAACATTTATTTATGGCGACCTGCCACGATATAAAAACCGACCGATTTCCCAAAAGGCTTTGTTGAATAAACACGAGCACGTAATGCACGTTTAAAAACCAAACCGAGGCGTGGGTGTTTTTATATCACTGTATTTCTGAAGGAAGACTGTCTGTAGAAAATGTCATTTTCATTTCATCCTGCTTATAAGGCAGTGTTTGTGAGCTCAGAGCTGCTTTGTCTACAGCCGTTACCGGGGAAACCTCTCGTTTCTCATGCTTAAAGCACCTCCTGCTGGCAGAGAATGAGTCTGCATTTTTAATAAATCCGTCTGATTTACGCAGCGGACATATTTCGCTTGTTATCAAACAAAATAATCTACTTTAGAAGGACTTAGCTGTTGTTATTGATTCTATTTGGATGTCTACCGGAAGTTAAGTTAGGGCCACAAAAGCACGCATGCGCAGTAACGTTTGTTTATGTTGTTGTTGTTGAAACCGTCTATAGTTAACTAAAAGAAATAAAATAGCATGTTGTCTCTGTCTATATATTGCAAAATTTAACTTATTTCTGTGATGCACAGCTGAATTTTCAGCATCATTACTCCAGTCTCCAGTGTCACATGATCCTTCAGAAATCATTGTAATATACTGATTTGCTGCTCAGGAAACATTATTATTATCAAAACTGTTGAAAACAGTTGCACTGCTTCATACATTTGTGGAAACAGTGATAGCTTTAATCTACAGTTTGGTAATGTAAAGGGATTTTATGTCCATAGAAAGCATATTTTACTTTACATTACTTTTAAGGTTTTAAATAAGTTTATGGATGATAAAATGTCAAAATATGGTTGAAATAATGTTAGATTGTAACACAATGTTTATTTAAAGAGTCAAACAACATGCTTATTCTGACATCTCTAAATATTAAAATATATAAAAGAAGAATATTAAATTGTATTGTGTTTTAAATGAGTAAAAAATCCTTATTAGGAAAACAAAACCTAGAATAGTGGCAAATTGAAAAAAATTTAAATTGATTTTTGGTGTAAATATGCCTGACAAGATTATTACACTGAATGACATTTTGGTGGGTAAATGTCACTTTTAATCAATTTAATGCATTATTGCTG
>JAUMHE010000072.1:17889556-17902740 GCA_032359235.1 Enteromius mattozi
TCTCTCTCTCTCTCTCTCTCTCTCTCTCTCTTGATGCATCATCTGCATAGACTGATATATACTAGATAGCGCTGAGCATTTTGCCTGTATGAAAAGCAGAACCCCTGTGTTATAAAAACGAACGATCTTCATATCATTGATTCTCAGTTTGTCCTGTTTACTCAAATTTTACATTTGAACAGAATTGGAATGTTTTTAGTTTTGCCATGAACTGCATGATAAATTTTATTTTTGTAAATTGATAAACACTGGCTAAGGCGATTTCTAGAGTTAAACTTTAAAAAAAGGGTTCATGCTTTTGGCAGACCATAAATTTAGCCTACAGCAACTTCTTTGATGCCAGTGAACTTGTATTTATTTATTATTCTGGGTCAGATTACTTACAAATTGTAATCCGTTACTGATTCCAAATTACATGAAAAAATTGCAGTCAGTAATGTAATCTATGACATTACACAAAATTTAGATAATGTAATCAGAATCTTTTTGGATTACTTTTAGATTACTTTTGGCCTGACTTGTTTATCTTATTGATTTAAACAGGATAATCTTGTACAATAAAAATAAATATATATATAGTAGCGTTTAACATTTATTTTACATTTTTCTGCTTTCCATAACCCATCAGAACAATCTATTTTTGGACCTATGTTTTTCCAGCCAATAAAAGCTGTATAAATGTTTCTTGCCAACATTTATTATTATTAAAGACCAGATAAATGCTCAAATGCATGTTCTAGATTGTTGTGTTGTGATGTTTTTATCAGCTGTTTGGACTCTCATTCTGACGGCACCCATTCACTGAAGTACATCCATTGATGAGTAAGTGATGTAATGCTAAATTTCTCTAAATCTGTTCTTAATAAATTAATCTGCATCTTGCGCTTACAGTACATATTGCATAATGAATGGTGTGCATTTCATTCTGAACTCGTACATGCGTGGCGACTGCAGCACTTGCTTGCGGCTAATTGAACATGACTAAACTGTAGTGCTTTAAAGCCGTTTGTTTGCTCAAGGCCTGTTCACTTAGTAAACACTTTACCTGACTGTGACCTGCAGAGAGAAACAGTTTAAAAGCTGAAATAAACAGCACTTTCTCTTCCCGCTCTTTCTCTCCATCCATTAGTACGATAAAGAAACCGTTCCATGGATGAAGCATCTTAAAGAGTCACTAAATCAATCTGAGTCATGCTGAGAAATGGAGCTACTGATGGATCTGTGCTGCATATTTACCAAAGCCTCCGCATCAGGTTTCACTACAAGAGGCCAGAGATAGATTTCCTTCAGCCAGCACGACACAGCAAACATACTGCAGATCGATACGAGCAGAGAGAGCAGCGATTTTGACTGAAGTCAAGCTCAGGTCAACTGCATTACTGCAAATCACACCGAAGTATGCCTACATGATTCATTCAAGTAAAACTCAAATCATGATACGGCTTAGTGTTACTATCAGATTGTAAAGAATGCAATTAAATTAATATACACGTGTTTCTGAGTGAAGCACAGCACTGTGTTCATTTACACATGAGCAGCTATGCTGTTTTACATGAAAGATTAATTCTTTTTTTTCCCTCTCGTTTATATCTAAGAATTTTCTGAAAAGAAAAAGAAAAGTCTTTATTGTGAGATAAGAAATTGTGATCTATTTATTTTTTGGTGGAAATAAGCTTCTGTAGGAAACAGTATCATGTAAATAAACACAGTGCTTTGCTTTGAGTTACACAGAGTATATAATAATTAAAACAAACTGCTGCCTTTATCAGTCTATATTTAACATGCATTTGAAAAGGCTCATCACATGCTAATATCTGAACGCACACAATTAGATCACAAACATCTGCCCACAATCACACAATCCTATAATGATCTCCTGTATTCTCCTGCAAATATTTGCCTCATGGTATCCAGGGAAACTAAAACTACTTTCTTCTCAGGAACAGAAATAACAAGCATTTTTATACTTTATCACAAGTGTATAACATTTTGTTAGTTTTTATAATGAACATTTACAGTATGTTTCCTATAGGACCTATGCAAATGCACTCAAGGCAGGGATCTGGACTCTAATGCAGCTCTCTGATGTCTTATTCAATGCATCTGATTAATTCATAAGAACGGAAGAAATGCACATCAGATCACGTCCTGCCTTCAGAAGATATTCAAAGGCTTGTGAACGATCAGCCGCAAAGACACAATGAGCTGATGTGATTGTGTGTGCTGATGTTTTGGCATGCGTCTGCTGATGCGTGCTGTCATTCGCTCGCTCTGTCGTCGTCTGAAGCAGCACGCTCTTCTGATGGAGGCTATATTTGGTCTCAGCATGCTCACAGTGAAAGTCGTTCCAGCTGAGAAGATCCTGTCAAATTAGGCCCCCCGTCCAGCACTGGATCTGTGAGAGCTTCTGAACAGAGAAACTATCTATTTATCTATCTATCTATCTATCTATCTATCTATCCGTCCGTCTGTCTGTCTATATCTATCTATCTATCTATCTATCCGTCCGTCTGTCTATATCTATCTATCTATCTATCCGTCCGTCTGTCTGTCTATATCTATCTATCATCTGTCTATATCATCATTCTGTCTGTCTATCTAACTATCTATCTTTCTGTCTACCCGTCTGTCATTATCTCTGCTAATTAACTCCTCGTGTGCTTCGAACTTTCAGGAAGGAAAATCTTGCACATAAGAGGCCAATTATCGTTGTGTTCAGCAGAGGCAGTGACCTGTGACGACCTTTAATTGCTTCTGTCTGTTGTTCATGGGAGGATCTTCCACAGAAACACGAGCTTCTGGATTTTCTGCCCCTCAGGCGTTCGCTCTGTTCTCTCACACTGTTCATTGTTCAGAGTGTTGGTGTGCTAATGAGAGAGTCTAAAAGTTCGATGATCTCAGGAGAGATCTGCATGGACTCTGTCTCAGAGAAACTTCAGTGAAGATGAAAACATGCAGCTGATGACCTCAAGCAGCCTAAATCCTTCAGTTTGCTTCATCTCAGAGAAGTTGCTAAGATACTAAAGGAGTTTTGGAGAGAAAAGTTGGGCAAACTTTTCCAATCTTGCTCTTTTTATTTTTGTTTCTCAAACCGAGAATGATCAGATCACAGAACTTCTGTCTGCTAGTTAAACATGGCAGGGGAAGATGAAGAAGAGGGAAAAGAGGAAGTAGAAGCTTTGAACTTGCTAATGGCAGAAAAGACTGCAAACCCTGATCGACTGAAAAAAATGTTTTCACAAATCTCCTCAACAAGACACGTGATCATGTCTGGAGCACAAACAGTGAACAATGTGTAGTGTCCTCTACAGGCCTCACGGCTATATAACATCCCTCCCCTAACATACCTGCCAAAGAAACATTTAGTTTGAATCAAAATAAAATCAGTTATTCAATTAATAAAAGCTATAGACATTTTATTATAAAAATTACTTAAATTTACTTAAAAACACAAAAATTGAAACGTAAAATATAAAAAATACAAACATTTAAAATAGAAAAACTATAAAAATATCTCAGTGATATTATTAATTTTAAGTAAGATGATAACATTGACATGCCTATAGTGCTGTTAAGATCAGAATCTGATCTCCATCGAGTCACCATCCATCTCTTATTAAAGTCACAGTTTTTGGATGGAAACATATGTTCTTTTAATGTCGCTGGATGAGTTCTTTAATGGGGATGATGAGTCATCCGAGAGCATCTCTCTTTGATGTGTCTGATAAGGTCATGATTCCTGTATCTATCTGTGAATGGAGAATCATCTCATTACCATTATTCTCTCCTTCCAGACAAAGAATACTCAGAATTTCACTGGAGCATCTTTGAATCCAATTGATGCATGGATGTTTTTGAAAAATATATACCTTTTTATACATTTAGATTTTCAGCATTCTTTGATGAATAAAAAGTATTTATTGGTAAAAGAACCCTACTGTAAGAAATCTCTTTATTGTCACTTTTAAATGATTCTATGCATTCATACTGAATAAAATTCATTAACAAGGTCTCAACCATGTATTCATAAAATGTTACAAACAGTGCAAAAAACATTTCAATAGTCATGACAATTGTTTATATGAATTTTAATAAAGCTTTTCGAAACTTGTGATGATGAGTATCATGAGATTTAACATAACATCAGATATATATATACAAATTGTAAGTAATTTTAATGATCTACATTCTAAGAAATAAAGGTACAAAAGCTGTCACTGGGGCAATACCTTTTCAAAAGGCACATTTTTGTACCTATTGGGTTCAAATATGCACGCTTTAATATGTACCTTTAAGGTACCATAATGGACACTTTAGGTACAAAGCCCCAGTGACAGCTTTTGTACCTTTAATTCTGAGAGCGTATAAGCAAATTTAAAATAATTATTTAAAACTGTATCGACACTAAGTATATATCAGCTGATTCTACGTATTTGTCACCCTTAGAACCAGACAGAAAAAGTGTTAGGCTTATCCTATGACCATCTAGTGGACAGCAGTAGCATTCCAGCTTTCATCTGTCATTTGAAATGTCTGATGGTTTTCATTTTCAGGTCCTAGAGCATCAGAAATGTATTAAACTAAGCATGTTTCTTCCGAATGACTTGCTCTTCATATGTTAAAAGTTTTGAGGAGTTTGAACAATGAACTTTAAAGATATAAGACAACTCCTGTTTACTTTTTTGTGTTTTGTCCGTTTGAGATATCCATTCGGCTGGTTCTTTTCAAATATGCATTCCTAAAAAACACCTGGGCTGAAATGTGCAGTGCTCAGTTTATTCAATATGTTTTCTGAAAAGGAACGAAGGTCTTACAGGTTTGTAAATGACGTGAGAGGAAGTAATTAATGACTAAATTTATGACTTTAAGACAGTGGCTTGCTGCCACCTACTGATAATTTTAGTTTTATTTTTAAAAGTAGATTTTATATTTCTATATTCCAGTTTTTAAGTTTAAAACACTAATCTCATAACATTATGAAATTTGCAAGGCATGCACAAGTAGACTATGTACAAAATAAAATGGGACTGGCTTCTGTCATTGTGTCCAGCTATTTTTAACTGTACAAAACAGCTCTTTTTGCTGCTTGATATTGCCGGTTGGTGTGTCTTACCTCATTATTTGAATGCATTATCTTAATTATGAGCACACTGGTTTGTAGTGCAAACAGTCTTACTATTTACTGCACATTGTTGTTCTTCTGCTTATTTCCCTATAGCGGCTAATTAATTATAATGAACAGGTTTGACTACTTTAGTCATTTCCATGAGTACAAATATTAATGTTTGTTGATGTCTCATAACCAAACACTAATGGCTTGTTTACATAGGTACAGTCATTTTAGACACTTCCAATACTGTTGCAACAGAGATGGAAATGCACTTTTTAAATAGGCTCACATGAATTATGTTTCCACCCTTACAAAAAAAAAAAAATCCTACACACCACATACCTGCACATTCCTACAGGATCCCACAGGATTTTCGTGACTGTAGGACTCCTTCAGGAAACCTAAAGTGTTCAATTCCATGTCTGCAGGAATCCTACAGGAAACTTAAAGCATAGTGTTCAGTTCCTGCAGGAATCCTACAGAAAATCCTACAAGAAACATGCAGGACTCCTTCCAGCATTTATTCAGTCCTACAGGATCCCTGCACAAAGAGCAAGCCCTACAGGAAGAACCCTACAGGACTCCTGCAGGAATATACCCTGTCCTGTAGGAATTGTATTCAGTCCAGCAGGATCCCTGCACATAAAACCAAACTCCTACAGGATTCCTGCAGGTTTTTTTTGTAAGTTGCCACAGTTTTGGGAGTGCCCTATTGTTCCTTTTAATAAATATTAATGTTAACTATTTAATACATGATTTTTAACACTCTGTTGGATGTTCATTTCTCTCTCTTTTTTCCACATACACAATGCGTAAAACGTAAACTGCATCACGGACTACATTTCCCAGAATGCACCTGCCCCGCGCGCTTCCTCGCAGCAGCGGTGATGCTGATGGAGTGTTTTCGCTCGCGGTGCTGGGGATGTGATGGGTCTTCTGGAGTTCGTCTCTGATCGTCATGTTTCCCGGAGTCCTTTACGCGCTGCTGGCGGGCTTCCTCGGCGCGGTCGCGTCCTCCTCCGCCAAACTGTCCCTCGGCACCGACTATCTGAAGGGCGTGTGTGAGACCGGCCTGAGGACGTGGGGCGAGCAGAGGAGGTTCACGCAGCACAACGACACGAGCGCGTGCGACTGGGTGAGTCAGTCACTGTCACACCAGGGTTCAAACAGTACTCGCGTTTAGCTGTTTTCTGGGATGAGGATGAGGATGAGGATGATGCTGTTACGTGACAGACACGTATGACCTTCAGCAGCGCGCGCACATGATTGCTCTTTTTTGATGCATTTATAGAGCATTGGTATTTAACACAGCCACTATTCATTCATATGCACATCATTAGACAATTATGGCTTGTGAATATTGCCGTATATCCTAGGTTAAAAACAATCACACTTCCATAATATAGGCTAATTAAAGTGCTCTATTTTGCGCACCAATTTTGTACTTTATATAGGCTGCTAAAAATGATTTTTTAGTACGTCTTAAGATCAACTAAGTGTACTTAACTGCTATTTTGGGACACCATGAATATGAACATCTCTGTATTTAAAAATGTAGTACTGGGCAACGATTAATTGCATCCAAAATAACAGCTTTTGTTTACGCAATGTGTGTGTGTGTGTACTGTGTATATTTATGATGTATAAATAAATACACACACATGCATGCATATATATATATATATAAGAAAAATGCTGTTTATATATTAAATATATTTCTATGTAATAAATTGAATATATATGCATTTTAATATGTGTATAAATATATACTGCACATTTGTTTCTTTATACATAATGAATACACACAGTACACAGAAATATTATATAAACAAGAACTTTTATTTATGTTTGTTTAATTGTTGCCCAGCACTAGTTAGTTACCACTTGTAGTACACTTGAACTCATCTTTAAAACACTAGTACACTCAAGTATACTACAGGTGCTGATTAAATAAAGATAGTATGTTCAATACACTTTCAAGTTCATATTCATGGTGTCCTGAATTTGCTCAGTTAAGTACACTTAGTTGATCTTAAGTTTATCTTAAGAAGTATAAAATTAGAGAGCGAGAATAGAGCACTTTAGGTACATTAGGGAAGTGTGCTTTTTAACCTGGGATACTGAGTGAATTGTAATCGTCCCACTTTACTGTGTGCTAGTTGCACATCCCTCTCAGACTGCTGTGTGGAGGTCTGCTGTTCACCTGTAACGCTGTGATGTGGACGTTCCTGGCCAAAGCTCTCCGCAGCTCGTGCTCCTCCACCCGCACCACTGTGACCACCACCGCCTCCAACTTCATCTCCTCTGTGAGTATCAACATCACGCAGCGTCTTATCTGGGGCTGACTGATGAGAGGGTCAGTGTACAAATAACAGGAGGGTCTGACTTTCCTCATGAGCTGTGAAAAGTCATGGAATAGTAAAAAATACTTCTAGTTATGCTTAGGTCAAAAACTAAAGTATTTGTGTGAGTGTATGTGCGTTCATCTAATACAAATTGTACTCACAAAAACAATAAAATAAATAATAGTGAAAAACAATAGAGGATTGTTGGCTGATAAATTATTTTAAATAATTACTTTTGAAATATATTATTTTAATAAATAATTAATAAATAAATCCTTAGTGAACTTGAAGAAATGGAACAATCAGAAAAGTGATAGATTAAAAAAATTGCATGCATGAAAAATAAACCTTTAATATAATAGAGCAATTTCTAGCTGTTGCATTTTTAAAAATATTTAAAAAATATATATATATTATCCTAATTATTCATAATGTAAAAATTAATTGATTTCTAGCCATTTGAAATAATAATTTAAAAATGTTATCTTAAAAAATCATTTATTATTTTAAAAATCCTAGTAATTTTGAAAAATAAAAAAGTGGTTATCACTATATTATAGACAAACAATTGCACACACAAAAATTAAAAATAAATGAAAATGTAAAAAAAAAAAAACAATTTCTAGCTGACAAATTACTTTAAATAACTTTTAAAAAATAGATTATTTAAAGAAAATAGTTCATAGTAATCTTGAAACTGGAAAAGTCTCTTTATTATAGATAAAAATGCACTAACACACATATATATATATATATATATATATATATACATTTATATATTATGTATTAATATATTTAAAAATATATGTATTATTTCATCATGGATAATGTTTTTAAAAAATCCTTTAAAAACTAAAAAAGTCAGAAAGTGAATATCTTTAGACAATAATCATCATTACAGCACATTACATACACCCCTTAAAAACACACACAACCATATTTTATTAATACATAAATTCATCATTGCATCGTTTGACAGTTTGACTCCGTGGATGTGAAAAATATCTGTTTGTTTAATTTAAGGATAAACAATCTATGACAGCACAGAATAATAATTTGTGTATTATTTTATTGTTCTTGTTTAAATCTGTCTTGAGTTTTAACTCTTCTGCTTGTTCGAGTGTATATAGATGTCTTATGTCATGATGATGATCTGTTGGTTTTTGTTTTTTCTGAACAGGCGTTTCTGGGGCAGCTAATATTTGGGGAGACACACGTGGCTCTGTGGTGGGTGGGCATCTCTCTCACTCTCTCCGGTCTTCTGGTGCTTCATCACACGTCGCCCAACCTCACCCAATCACACGACAGCAAGAGAGAATGATGATGTTAACGTGCATGCACCACGACACTGCTGCAGTATTAGATGAGTTCAGTGTGTTTTATAAACATATCAGAAGACACTAATATCACCACTATTCAAACTGTATGTGGCTCCAGCTTCTCTAAGACACACAAACCTCTTACAGTCTTACAGAGATTTTATTTTTATTTGCTTCACTGCACAAGTGTTGCTCAAAGTAGTTGAGATTAAACGTGAAAACGGAGAGATTGAAATGTTCTCGTAAATCTGCTGTCAAGCCAAAGATCCATTTAAATATTTAAAAAATGAAATTTGATTTGTATTTTTATTATTTATTATTAAAATAGGAAATGTTAAAAATCCATAAAATATAACTATAACATAATATAATTAAAAACAACCAGTGCATTAATTTATATCACTGTTAATGTGGGTGAATTTCAGAACACGTCTGGATATTATTTCACATCAAAATTAATAGAAAAATTATTTTAATAAAGAAGACGAAGCTTGTTTAAGGACAATAAAAAAAAAAAAGATAAAAAATGTAACCAATGTAACATCAGTTATGTGCTAATGGCAGCATTTCACAGTGAAAAATAATAATAATATAATAATAATCTTTTTTTTCTTTTGAAATATGAGCTGGACACTGTTTCCTGAAAGGTTTCATGGGATTTATCTAATAGAAAATGTATTTTTTATGCTACAAAATGTAAAAGTTTCCAATTAATTTGACAACAGTGTTATTTTAGTATGTATAGTTTTTATTAATTTTAATTGATTAATTTTAGTTTATTTATTTTTTGTTATGTTGGTACTTAAAATTAAACTAAACAAAAATTAAAACTAAATGCACTGGCAACTAGTTGAAAAATAAAAACTTTATTATATTATTATTTTTTAAATTGTTATATTATTTTAGTAAATATTTTAATGGCTTTAGTTAGACAACCATTTTCGACAAACAAACGTAAATAAATAAACCAATAAATAAATAATAAATACGTAAATAAACAAATACTTAAATCAATAAATATTATTCAACTTACAAAAAATGAGTTTTCTACTCTCTGACCCACATATCCGATTGCAGCTCTTTTATCCTTCAATCTGGCTGTTTTGATGTCTCATGCCCTCAATGACATCACTTCCTTCAGACTCCCAGAGGGTCAGGTATTGATTAAATCTGTGGTTCCCAGCATGCATTTCCTCTATCCTCCAGCACTGTGAGCACTGCGTGTGGCAGGAGACGTGCAATAATAACACCAAACCTCTCCAAATGTTGGCATTCTACATTCTTCACCAGAAGATGCTTTTCCCAAATATGCCACACATGACTTATGCATGCAAACATCCAGTGATGTGATAGCAAAGACACTTTCTGTAGCTCTACGAATGAACGCAAACCAAAACCTGTTCTTCAGCCCCTTCTGCAGACACACCGAAACTAACCAGGATGATGCAATTCTGGAAACCAGCAGGACGTAGTCGCTATTTAACTCATCTAATCTGAAGCATTTCCTAGTGAAGAAAGGTTGTTTGGCTTGTTTGTAAAAATGTGCTCTGTAAGATCAGTAGCATGTGTGAAGAACGTCAGCTTTGATTTCATTGTTGACTTTCTGGAACGTTGTAGCTCCTAACCAAACCACCTAGACCAGGTGGAAACCACGTTAAACCACCTGCTTTATCTGGATCTTCCAGGACACTGAAGCAGATATAGCAGGTCATTACTGGAGGGGGCTAAAGCACAAGGTCAAGGTCTTGCACTTCCTGTGAATTTATTCTAGTTCTTCCTGTGTTATGAGTCTCAACTGGGCTCATTAACCCAGAGACTGATAGAGCAGCTAAATATGGTAGATATTACTAAAATAAACATGGACCGAATGCATTACACACGTCCATTCATCGTGCAAAAACACCGAATGCTTCCAGAATCCAACATAATGTGATGTGACGAAGTCCCTGGCAATGTGACCCCATCTGTGTTTAATGTTAACAGCGTCCGTCCTTGTCATGAGACTAAAATTTGCAAAAATGTTTTATTTTGTTATATAATTAGGTGTGATGAACATTCAGGTAACTGTTGAAGGATTTACAGTGACAATGACACTAAATTTACACTTATAGTAACTATAGAATGTAGTATTATGATTAAAATATGAATTATTTGGCTTGTGGGCATTCTTTTTGTGTCATTATGATTAATGGATTAGTTCAGCCAAAAATTAAATTAGCTGAAAATGTAGCCTACTCAATCTCAGGCCATCCAAGATGTAGATGAGTTTATTACTTCCTCAGATTTAGAGAAATGTAGCATTGAACCACTTGCTCAGCAATGGTTCCTCTGCAGTGAATGGGTGCCGTCAGAATGAGAGTCCAAACAGCTGATAAAAAACATCACAATATTGGAGTCTCATTCTGGCGGCACCCATTCACTGCAGAGCATCCATTGCTGAGCAAGTGATGTATTTCTACACATCTGGTAAAGAAACATACTCATCTATATCTTGGATGGACTGAGAGTGAGTACTCTCTCAGCAAATTTTCATTTTTGCCTAAACTACTACTAAAATATTCACATTTGGCATTATATATTGCTGTATTAGGGACCAAATGAAAAATATAGTACAGTGAGGGCCTGTTTGTAAATCTTTGCTATGACCTTTTATCTGTAAGAAAGTAAGTAAGGGATAAGGGAAAGTAACTCAACCATCATGTTATAAAATGTCTTATTCATGTTAAGTAGCATACGGCATATGTTTATGTAACTGTCACTGTATAAATCACAGGCCACATTTATAAATGTGTAAATAGTTTTATTATTTAATGGACAAACTAGAGCACTGTAAACTCATCTAAATGAAATGATGCTACACGAGTGATTCATTAAACTGCTATCAAGTGTTTTGTGCGATTCTTTCATTGTTATCAATAACTGAAGACAAATGAGCATGAACTGGCACAGAAAAACAGTTGAAATGCTATTAGATGATACTCAAATCATTTTAGATTTGTTTGAATATGTGGACTATAGAAGCCCATTCTCACCACAGTATAAAAAATAAATATTACTTGTCTCCAAATTACACTTTCCTCAGAATTCTGAGTTTATACTGCTTATATTTATACCTTACAATTCTGTTTGTATCTTGCAATTCTGACATTTCCTCAGAAATGCAAGAAAAGGGTCTGAATTGTGATAAAATGTGTCTTTTTGTTTTTGTATCCCTTGGCAAAAATAAGCTTCTATAATAGACTTATAGATTTTATTTTTCATAAGCCATCAAAATACAACAAAGAGGAGAAAAACACATTGGAAAAACAACAGAAATTTACTGAATTGACTTTCAAAGTGAAAACAACCCGAAACACCCAAAACTGCATTCAGATATTGATATTCTTAAAATACATCCACAAGATAAAGCATAGATTAAGACAGAATATATTGAAATCAGGCAAAAGAATGTGCAAAGAAAACAGAAAGAGAAACGGCGGTCCTTTAACATCAGGCCTGTGAACAGCAGTGATTATGAGCGACCCGTAGAGAGCAGACGGGAAATACTGATCCAACAGCAGAGCCGTCCAACACTTCAATGCATTGAAATCCGACCAACAAACTTTCAGTCATAAGCAGCAAAGTGAGGCCTCCAAACCACGTGACCCCACATCATTGTGCTGAAGGAGAAAACAAGCCAGAGAAAGCCCTGGAAACCTCTGAGGAACGTCTACAGCTGTCAGTCTCCACAGCTTCAGAGGCTTTCCAGGCTGATGGTCTGAGCTGGATTCAGAAGAGTAGCAGGATTGATAAGAACATTGTGTGAACCTGAGGAATCGCAGGACAAAGACAGCAGCCGTCTAGAGTCAGGAAGATCGAGCTCGTGCTCAAATACTGTAGTGACACACCGTTACTGAAATCCATGAGCACCACCGCAGAGAGAGACAGTGAAAACTGCCCCAAGAATGGCTGAAAGTACTGCAAATGTTGTATTACAGTCATAAACGTATTTCTTGCCCTGTAATGAGCTACTGCATTCAGAAATGAATCGGAATAATCTCATAAAGCATGTCTGAAACACCGTATTTCATCCCAAAATCAACACAAAAAAATGTTAGCAGAAAAAATGCACAGATATTACTTTCATAACAACTAAGTCTATTATTTTAATGATAATGAATAAATAGTTATTGAATATGAATAGCTATTTAATGCATTGTAAAAGTAATGTTTGCTGACTTAATGCAATTAAGTAAAAACTATTACAATAATGAGAATTACCAATAAGAGTAAGAATGAAAACAAATAGAAAATACAGAAAAAGCAAAAAAGCTGTATTCGGTATAAAGAATTATTACCCAGTATTCGAAAATTTTAAGACAATAATAAAAATGTATGATTATTGTAACGCAAAAAAAGTGTGTGTGTGTG
>JAUMHE010000072.1:17905853-17939317 GCA_032359235.1 Enteromius mattozi
TAAAATGTTAAATTTTAAAATATTAAACAAAGTATTAAAATCTTAATATTTTAAATATTACATTTTAAAATGAAAACACTCAAAATTAAAACTTAATAATAAAAAAGTATCTGAATGATATGATAACTTGAAACTCACAGTGAAAAGCACAAAGTATTTTTGGTTGCTCTCTCCCACACAGTTGTTGACCCAGGGACAATGATGGTCCATCTTCTTGATACAGCGCTTACACACACTACACAGAGAAAACACACTTCTCAGAATTTAACCTCACACAGTGATGATTCAGTTCTTGATGCTGTGTGTGTGTACCTGCAGTGATGAGCTCTATCAGGTTTGATGCTGCAGCATTTGGGACATTTATACACCACCTGTCCAGGCTTGAGCTGCAGACTCTCGATGAACTCTTTAGTGGCGTTTCCCTTTGGAACGGCTCCCTGAGAGCAAAGAGAGAGTCAAAAATCCAGCTCCAGATGTGTTGTACCCATTAAACATTAAATGATAAATCAGTCTCTATAAGTCAGATCTTGCAAAAATAGATCTGACATGTCAATAATTCTGTAACTAAAACGTGTTTAAAGACTAAAGGTGTCACACACCAAGATAGATAGAACTTCACTATTCTCATAGAATTAGAGCAATTATTAAAACTTTGATTATAATTACAGTTATCCTTCCTGGTGTGAATGAGCCTGGATATGCATTGCTTCACGTCTGATATTGCATGTGTGTGTTTGTCTCACCGGGTCGGTGCACATGGCTTTAAAGTGTGACGCCAGGGCGAGGAAGGCCAGTCCGTTAAACAAGGTGCCATTAATTAGGCTGTACACCACATTCTTTGATGGCAGCAGCATAACAAAGACGACCACAAACTCGGCGTAGAAGACCAGAAGCCACGTGATGACGCCACAGACGATGCCGCAGCCGTCCCGGATGAACCACATGTCATCAGCTGAGTGTGTCCGCGGAGGGGGCGGCGCGCAGTGCTCTGGACACAGATATCCTGCCTGACGTTCGATGTCCCGACTGCGGTTAGCTGGGGAACTCTTCATCCTTCCCACCGGGAAACACCCTCATCCTCCTCCACACACACACACAGAGAGAGAGAGAGAGAGAGACCTGTAGGTCACACATCAGCAGCTGCTTTTACCCAATTAGTTATTTTAGTCTCTCTTTCTCCCTCTATATCCAAGACTAAAACTGATGCTGCATTCAAGCTATACAGGAGGACATCTATCAGGTCATGCTTTCCCAGCGAATCAAACTTGAGATTATGGTGTCGCAGGCTTTGCTCTACAGTCACAGTTATAGCAGCTTTCAAAAGTATTTTAAAAGATTTTATCAGAACATTTCAATCACATGACTGTTGTCAGACGTTTGATAGCGAAAGATGCACTGTCAGCATGTTTAAAATAGATTATGAGCATTAGGAATCAGGGTTATTACAGTTCACTTAAACTAAAACATAAAAAACCCTCCAACTTAATAAAACAAAGCATAAATAAACCCTCAAACTTATTTTATTTCAGCTGGCTGCCAAGGTAATATTTCTCAATTTTAGTTAATGGACTAAAATGATTAATCTGAAAGAAAAAATTAAATTACTAAAAACTATACGGACAAAATAATAAAAATAAAAATAATAATAACAAAAAAATATATGACAAGAACAAGAAAATTACTAAAACTTTCAAATAAAAAATATTATATATGTATATATATATATATATATATATATAACAGGAAGTAGAAAGATGAACACTACTTTAGATTATTACTTTAAAAATATTCGTATCAAAATTTAAATAAATACAAAGGCTGAAAAGCTAAATAAACAAACTAAAACAAATATTTAAATAGGCTCAAAAGAATAAATAACAAGCCTATTAATATATACGAAATGATTACAGGTATTTTAACAATGTATTGCTAAATAGTAACGTTACAAAATCCCTATTTTCCCCTTCATTATTTTTGTGACAGCGCTTTTCGATATTGTACACAATATTTCTCGAAGGCTACAAACCGGGGAGACACTTATATATTTGTGTTATTAAATGTCTAGTCTATTTGAATCTTTAACTCTATTCAGGACATTGGTGTAGTTACACACACTCACTGCTCTTTGGATCCTTCAGCAGCAGCGCGTCGCTGATTTCTCTGCTTTAAATGATGAATTTTCTCTACGCTTCCGCACAGCTGCCGTCAGGAAGCGATGAAATGTCAGTTTGTTGTATATTTGAGCAGGCGATTGTGTTTTTGTACAAGTTATTGCCTCAGTTTCGGCAGGTGAAGCGCGGCAACCAGGAAGTTTCTGTTAACGTTACTGGCCTCAAACACACCCAACACAGATGCCACTTCCGCTCCCGAACATTACACAATAAAAGTCCACACGCAAAAGCAAAAATATCCATGAATATTAAACCAAAATCGGTTTATGGTTTATTATTATATATAACTTCTATTGAAACGTTTTACTTTACTTGGCGTGAGGTAACCTTAACATGCAGAAATGACAAATAATATGTCAAGTCTTATAAATGTAACCCCCTCGTAAAATAAACATTTAAAAGAATTTTAAATTAAGGAGTCATAACGACTTTTATTTTAGCAGTAATGACGAGTGCGCGCGCTGCGGGTCCCCTCGAGCGCATCCGGCATCATGTCGGCATCTGAGCGCGTACTCGAGGTGAGAAACACAACACACAATAAAACACACATTTACACGGGCTTGCTGTAATTACAGTGCCGCTGCGCGTCTGATGTTGTGTTATGAACGTGTCTTCCCGATAGAAGTAATGCGCTCGTTTTGCGCGCTGTGCAGTTTTGATGCAGCATGCAGTGCTGTAGTTCATCAGTGTAACGTGCAGAGGTTTGGTGACTGGAGTCAGTGTGATTAAACACACAGCTGCACTGATCTTGTCAGCAGTGGTTTAAACTAATAAATGCTTTTTACTGTGTTTGCTGGTTGGTGCTGTATGCCTGTTGAATGTATGACCTCTGATTATCAGTTCATTGCATTGAAAAAACAACAACAACAAAAAAACGTGATATATACTTTAATATTTGCAGAATACTTCCGTATTTCTTTGACGTGATCTAAGTTTCTACTTTAAAACTTGAGCCAGAGTTTAGCTGTTGTTCAGTGTTAAAACATCAGATTTAAATCTGTTTTGTTTGATCATATCTGAGCTTGTTGTCATTATTTGTCACGTTATATATCATGCTCAACTGTATATATTTTTTTATTATGTTGATCCAGACCCCATCAGAGGGGACTTCTCCTCAATCCAAACAAGAAGGTGAGAGTTAAAATGTTTTTTTTTCTACAGCATTATTCCACTTATAAATGCACTTTTTATTAAACATGTAAAATTGCATAGGTGTATAAGTTTGGTCATTATTTTACTGATGTAAATAACACATTTATTAAATTATGGTTCTCAAGCTGGTCAGGTTGATATATATTTCTTGTTTTGGTTTGTTTTGGCCAATGAAAAATGTCTTGAATAAATGCATTATGGTGCATATTTTTTATTTTTATTGTGCGTGTTAAATTTCTGACTGATTATCAGTTCATTGCAAATAAAACATGATATCTGTGAATATGTATTAATATTAAATGCAGTCATATTAAGAAATATTTTAGTCCATATAAAAATCCCTCTTTTTTCACATTTAGTTTTATAGTTTTGTAACATTGGCCTAAATTTCAGTCGATATCTGTGGAAGGTTTTTTTCTTGTTTTTGTCTAATTGTGTTTGTTTTGTTAGTGGAGCTGAATCCACCTGTAAAGGGAAAACAGATGGAAGACGTGACGGGACGTCAGGATGAGGGACGTCCCACCACATCCGCTAAAACATTCTTAGGTGAGTCACTGCAGTGTCCAGGACTACTTTACTTACTTACTGTTCATTTTCACATCCAAAGTTTTCCAGGACTCGACATTTTATGGCTAAAATAGATATGTGCAAAATGCATTTTAGAGTCTCAAGGATTCCTAAAATCTGCTTTATAAAATGCATGATTATAAGAAGTCACACACATCATAAATGGTATGATGGAGATTTTAATGATCATTTCATGAGGTCTTACATTTGGCATAATGTAATTAGTAATCTTCGGAAGGCTATGATACAGTAACATAAATGTGATCGCTGCACATTAAAAGTCGAAAAAATGGAGCAAAACTAAGATTAAGATCTCGGTGATGGTAAAGAAGTTAGTATTTATTGTTGTGTTGTGTGTCTCTCCTCACAGGAAGTGCTGTGAAAAGCTCTTCTCCCTCCACCTCGTCTCTCTCGTCTCCGTCATCATCAGCGTCAGGCAGAGCTAAAATGAGCGTGTGCGGTCCGAGCAGTAAGACGACTCCCTCTTCGTCCTCATCCTCCTCAGCTCTGTCTTCAGCCGGTCCTCCTGCCAAAGTCCACCGCGCACGCAAGACCATGAACAGACCGCCGTTCCCACAGGTTCTTTCTTTTGTGATGAAAACACAGTCATGATGAGCTCGGCTGGATTGAAAAAACTGTTATCCTCCTGTGTTTCTGATCAGATAAAGTCTGTGGAGTCGATCACGGCAGCTAGCCCTGAGAAGCCCGTCAACAGCGCCAAAGCAGACGCTGACGCAGGTGTGTGTTAAACTGTCAGTAATCATGCATGATTGTATTGTGTGCATCTCTGTTATCGGTAGCAGGTTTGTAGCCGTTACCTGTTTTTCTCTGTATGCAGTTGTGAAGAAGCGTAAGGTGGGTTTGGAGTCTGATGTCTCAGCCAGTCCTGCAGTAACTCCAGAGAAAGTCCCGAGGCCACAGACAGAGGTGAGATGAGTAGCATTCATTATATAAAATGCTGGTAATAATAAAAAATACACGTTCAATGAATAAATAACAACAACAATAATAATATTTGTTGCTGTTGTTTTAGTATTGTTCGTCATAGTTGATCACAGTTCATCATTATGAAAATTCCAATGTTCAATAAAAAAATTAATTAATTAATTATTATTAATATGAATATTTATTTTTATTGGTATTGTTTATTATTAATTAAAATTATTATTATTAATAATTTTAAATTAATGTTAATGGTGTCTTTTATTATCGAATGAATAAATAAATAAATGTATTATTATTGTTATTATTATTACTGTCAGAGTAAGTCTATCTCCAGAGTAAATGTTGTAGAGCCAGTGATTATGTTTAGATAAATAAACACACAGTACATATTCTGAAAATATTTTAATGTATTTAGATGTCTATATTTACATAATTTATATTATAAGTAAATATATTTAATTTCTCTTAGTAGCCTGTTTCTGACTGGTGATGCGGATATGTGTTTGCTTATATTTTCATCTGTAGTTCATCCAGTCAGATTTTAAAAACAGAACAGTTTTTTTTTCTAGTAAACAGCGGCAGTTTTGATCCCACTGCTCTTTATATGTAATGTAATGTAATATTATTGCATGTAAATACTTCTGTTTGTCTTTTTCCAGCCTGCACTTAACGTGTCTCCAGCGGCGGCGAAGGTGGAGCCAGTTGCCATGGCGACTAAAGAGCATCACAGTGATTGGCTGGAGGATCTGGATGAGGAGGCAGATGAGGAAGACTTCCACCTGCTCTACAACAGTTACTCTGGAGACGATCTGATTTACTCTGACAGCAAGGTGAGCAGTTCACACAGACCTGAAACCACTGAAAATTAGTCTAACAGCTGCTGTAGATCTGAGAGTCTTGTGCTTTTGTTTTGCAGTCGGATGATGGGATGGTAGAGACGCTTGAGGCGGCGCATCTGTCTGATCATGTGAGTGATTCTGACCAATGGAAGTGCATTTTCATACAGTTTCAGGATGTTTGAAAGATTAACAGATGTCTTTGGTTGATGCCAATATCTTGAAATCTAGGGTTAACTTTATCATTAAGAAACTACAACCATAAAAACATTTTCTTTCAGCCACATTTATTTTATTTCTAAAATAACTGAATCTGAATATACGAAAACTAAAATTATATAAATTTATTAAAAAAAGGTAATAAAAATGACAAAAAAACCACAATAAGATTACTAAAACATGAATATTAAAATGGAAACTAAAAATATGAAAATGCAATCTAGTTCAAAATATTAACAGAAACCATAAATGTGTATTAGTTATACTAAAATATCTAGAAATCAGGATGGCTAACATGATTATATAAACCAGGAGATCAAGAATATTGATTTTAAAATGTGACTTCCATGTCTGAAAAAGTCAAGAAAACAAAAATCAAAATAAAATACTAATAAATTATATATATATATATATATTTGTGTATTATATATTTTAAAACAAAATATGAAAAGTGTTTCAAATAAATACAGTAAAAAAAATAATACATTAATATACAATATTCTAGTTATTATATTAACAAATATTTTTAATTAACTTAAAACACATTTCTGTAGTGCAAATATTTTTTCTGGCTCAACTCTAAAATATTTTATTGTCTAGGAATAGCTTTTGAAAGTGTATGGTTATTTTGCTGTGCAGTTGAACAAGTTGGATGAATATATATAATTTTGTAGATACAAATAAACAAGCTAATATCTCAGGCTACTGTGATGTAAGCTCCAGTCAGTGTAACGAGTGTGTTGTGTTTGTCAGAGCTCTAGCTCCGATCGGCCTCTCGCCGCTTATAAGAAAACATCTGCAGAGAGAGACGAGTCGCCATGGAAACGTCAGGGGAAGGGTAAAGGGAGAGACAAACCCCCCGCCGGAGAGCTGGAGACAGATAAGGGTGAGACAGACACCTGAGAGTGTGTGTGTGTGTGTGTGAACAGATGTGAGCAGCTGTCTCTGTGTGTCAGGTGTGGAGTCTGCAGGTGCACTCACTGTGGGCAGCACTGACTACACTGAGGTTCCTCTGGACTCACTGGACATTTCTGCAGCGGACAGCCTCTCTCTGTCTCCACACGCAGGTGTGTGATGAGCTACAGAAGTCTGTCTGTACTTATGACTTTTTTTTTGAAGTCTCTTAGAATCACCAAGGCTGCATTTATTTAATCAAAAATACAATAATTTGTTTCTGTGATCAAAGCTACATTTTCAGCATCATTACTGCAGTCATACGATCCTTCAGAAATCATTGTAATATGCTGATTTGCTGCTCAAGAAACATTTTTTATTATTAGCAATGCTGAGCTGTGCTGCTTCATATTTTTGTGAAAATTGTGATATACTGCTAGTATTATGGTAAAAAAAAAGCTTTTATTCAGCAAGGAAGCGTTACATTGATCAGGACACATTTATATCGTTACAAAAGAAGTATATTACAAATAAATGTTCTTTTGAGCTCTCTGTTCATTAAAGAATTCTGAAAAATAAAACGTATCATGGTTTCCACAAAAATAGGAAGCACTGTTTTCATGTCACACTGAAGAATGGAGTAATTATGCTGAAGTTTTAGCTTAAATAAATAACATTAATATATAAATCAATTACAAATTGAATTTTAAAATATGTTAAAATGGCAAACGTCATTTAAGAAATTTATTGTAAATTATACTATTTCACAGTACTACTGTTTTATTACATAAAAACATGCATTTTTTATATATTTTATGTTAGAATACTTACCTTTTTTGTTCATGTGTTATGGTTATTTTTAAATCCTTTGAATTACTTAAATTTTGAATTACTATTATGTACAAGATAAATTAGCCTTGTCTTTAAAGGGTTAGTTCACCCCAGAATGAAGATTCAGTCATTAATTACTCACCTTCATGTCGTTCCAAACCCGTAAGACCTTTGTTCATCTTCGGAAAACACAAATTAAGACGTTTTTGATGATATCAGAGAGCAATCTTTCCCTCCATATACAGCAATACAACTGGCAATGATCCCAGATCCAAGAAACGTAGTAAAGACATCAGTAAAACAGTCCATGTGACATCAGTGGATCAACTTCAGTTTTGCAATGCTGGGAGAAAACTTTTAGCCCAAAGAAATCAAAAATCATTTACTCTACCATTCTTCTCCCCTCACTTACGTCTTCCGGCATTTTAGAGAGTATCACAACACAAACAAGTCTTATTACATTCATGCGCATGCTTTCCTTCAGAGCGCAAACAACACTGATTATGTCAAATACATTCTTAATTACTCCCCAAAGATGTAACTCAGGGGAGAAGAAAGGTCTTACATGACATGAGGGTGAGTAATTAATGACAGACTTTTAATTTTGGGGTGAACTAACCCTTTGAGGCCAAACAATCCTAAAATGAAGCCTTTGTGTTTGTCGTCACATGATGTTTGTACAGATGGCAGTGATGCAGAAACAGAGCGTCTGGAGGAGCTTCCTCTGTGCAGCTGCAGGATGGAGGCGCCGCGTGTGGACGGATTCAGCGCTCGCTCCAACAGAACCTGCATGGCCATAGACAGCATCAACGGAGAGGTGAGCCTGTGCTGTTGATTATAATTTACTTATTAAAGTAAAGTACTTTAAGCACTTAAGTAAAGTGTAAAAAAAGTCTTAAAACATCATTTTTAATTAAGAAATAATTTAAAATAAAATAGCTTAATATTTTAATAATAATTTAAAAAACGGCAGAAATGTATATACTGAACATAATTTTCTAGCTCAGATGTAAGATTGAAGATATTGTTGTCTAGTAATTGGTGTAAAATAGTATTTTAAAAATTCTTGTCCAGTAAAAGAAAATCATTACTATTCATTTGTCAAAAATATGTGGAAGCTGTAATAATCAATAAAAATAATAAATGACTTTTTATATATTTATAAAAAACTCCTTGTAATTGATGAAATAAGGCACAAGTATTGTGATTTTTTTTTTTACTGCTGTGTAAAATCTAAAATAACTAAAATAATTTTTATTTAGAAATTTTATTTTATTTAGTATTTAATATATTGTATTATATATATTTTGCATTGTCGTTAAATAGAAAATTGTATTACATATAAATAATTTTCCAGGCATTTGTATCATTTTATCATAAATTAAAAACACCAGTATGTATATTTATAGCTAAAATATTGTATATATAGGTACAGTATGTTAGGTGCTCATTGCAGTTGAATTTGTGGAGATTTCTTTGCTGAATCATGGGTAATGGAGATTTTGTGCTGATAAACACAATTATTTTGGTTTTTAAAAATAGAGTAATGTCAGCTCATGGCTTCAACAGAAGCAAATAGCACTCACAATTGGTTTGTCTTCAGTGGCTTTTCAGTTAAAATGAACTGAAATGTTGCTATAAAGATAGTAAAAGCAGCTCAGTGTGCTTTGGAGCAGATAATTTTTACCATATGTTTTGTGCTGATCACACCTTCTCTCTGGTGTGGTTCCTCCTGTCCTGTGTTTCAGCTGGTGGGCTGCACCAATGTGATCGTGAAGGGGGAGACCATGCGTCCGTCCAGCCGCGTGTTTCTGATGGTGTTGTGTGAGACACACCGCTCACACATGGTGAAACATCACTGCTGTCCGGGCTGTGGGTACTTCTGCCTCTCTGTGAGTGTCTCTGACCACAGACACCATATAACATCATGTTATATGAAGAAATCAAAAGCTAAAGGCATTATTTACTCACCCTTATGTTGTATGTTGTTATTTAAAGGGATAGTTCATCCAAAATTGACTGATCCTAAAAGTACTTGTGATTTTGATAATTAAAATTAACATTAGCTAAGATTGATAAATGCTGTGGAAGTACTGTTCATTCTTAGTTTATGTTAACTAATGTAGTTAACTAATGTTAACTAATAAACCAAACCTTTTCATTACCTGAAATAAAATTTACTTTAATTGATTGTGGACATGTTTTTTAATTTAGTTGCCAAGGCGATATTTCTCGTTTTCATTTAGTTTAACTTACTGTAATAACTAAAATAAAAATTAGTAAAAACTATATAGACATTAAAAAAAAACGAGACTAAAGTAGCACCAAATTGTAAGGCGGTTTTCTTTTAGTATCACTGATTTACTAATAAACAAATTAATATTAATTTAAAAGTAATAATGACAAAAATGACTAAAACCTAAAATTAAAGTAATAACTAAATAAAAATAAAAACTCATTCAAACTATAGATTAGAATTGTAATATTATCTCAGTGACTGATAACTCCCATGCATACTTTAATAACACTGTCACAAATAAAGACATGGTTTGGAACAGCTAGTAAATAATTAGAGAATTTAATTTAGTTATTTTTGTAAACTATTCATTTAAACCAGTGCCTAAATGTTTTAATACAATGACTTTAGGTTAATTTTTGAGTAATTTAATAACATTTAACACTTGTTAATTCATTCTTTGTTGTCTGTTGATGGTCACATGCAAACTAATAAAATACTTCATTATTTTTTTGTTTTATTTCAATTTTGTAGTATTTTTAAGTTATGTATTATTTTAATTTTATGATAGAAATAATTAGATTTTCATCGGCGCACAAACAGAAAGCTCAAGGACCCTCCTCTCCTCTTCGCACACAGGGGACATTTCTTGAATGTTGTCCGGACGTTCACATCGCTCACCGCTTCCACCGGGGCTGTGTGTCTGTACTGGGCAGTGGCCGGAGTCGAGGAGGAGTGGGCGTCGGCCTGCTGTTCTGCCCTCACTGTGGTGAAGACGCATCAGAGGCGCGTGAGGTCACCATCCCTCCTGCAGCGCCCTCTTCAAGCTCGACTGTGGTCACTGCAAGCGCGTCATCCACCACAACCACACCGTCGCTACTTCCCTCCGCGCTCGCGGCCACAGCACGAGCGCTAAACAACGACAAGAAGATGGGCGAGCCGATCAAGTGAGTTCTATCCACTGCTTAATAGCAAAATTGCTCATATTTGTGTTTACTGTAATCACTTAAAAAAAAAACTCCTCTAAACATCCCCACATCATAGAAAAATTTTTAAATAAACTGTAATTTTTATATAATTATATGCAATTTTTTATTTCTTTATAGTGCTGTCAAACAATTAATTGTGTTAATTGCATCCAAAATACGTTTTGTTTACATAATGTATGTCAAAGATGTCAAGATGTCCGCATCACAAGAAATTCACAAAAGTGATTTTATATCCATAGAAAGCACATTACATGTGAGTAAAGTGTCTACTTTTAAGGTTTCATGTACGTTTTTGGAGAATAAAATGTTAAAATTTGGTTGAAATGTTGTTACATTGTCATTCAGTGTAACGCAATATTTTTGTAAAAATTCTAACATGCTTATTCTGATTTGTGCATATTAAAATATATAAAAGAATAATGAAGCATATTAAATTTTATTGTGTTTTAAATGAGTAAAAAAATCTTACTAAAAAATAGGCAAAACCTAGGATAGTGGCAAATTTAAAAATGTAAAGATAGTATTTGGGGTAAAAGTAATTCGTCTTTTAATGTGTCATAAATTGTAAAACAAATCATACATTTTTGTGGTAAATATGCCTGACAAGATTGTTACACAAAATGACATTTTAGTGGGTAAATGTGCGAAAAATGTGTGATATTTATTTTTGGCTCAGAAAAACAAAAACAAAATAGCAATTAATTTAAACGGTAAACTTATTGTTTGGGGGGGGGGGACAACAATTTAAAGCAGATTAAAGAATTACACTTATTGTTTTTATGGTTAAACCCTTTTTCGTCTTTGACCTGTATATGTGTGCTGTGTATATTTATTATGTACATGTAAATACACACCCATGAATGTATATATTTCAGAAAAATATGTTATGTTAGATAAAAACTATATTTATTTATTATATGACTATAAATAAAAACATGGAAATACATGGAAATATTTTCTGTATGTGTGTGTATTTATATATGCATAGTAAATATACACAGAACACAAGCGTATTTATCATGCATCCTAGGGGGTTATTTATATCCATATGAGTAGGAGGTTATTCATATATATATATATATATATATATATATATATATATATATATATATATTGTGAATGTACTGGCAGTAGCAAGTCTTGGTACTTGCTCTGCCGCAGCAGCGTAGCATATCTATTCCGCCAAGACATTGTCATTAATATTACGGTGCAAATCACTCTGAGAGTCGTCATGACAAAAAATATATTGATTGAAATGTTTAATGTTGAAATGTCTCTTTCCACTCAGTGCAAGGATGCGATGTCGTGGAGATGTAAGAAAGGGAGCGGAGTTGCAAACTCAGCCAGCCAATGCCGCTCCAGGAGAGGATGTGGTTGCCCTGGGCGACGGCAGGGTGGACAGTGTGGGGCCGTCACTCGTCTTGCCCAATGGGAAGCCCGTCTGTCCCAGTGCACTTCCACCGGGAGACAGGAGGGCGGCGCTACAGAGAGCCATTCTCACACAGGACACTGAGAGGTGATTCTATCATTTCTGGTTTAGAACATTATGGGATGTAGAATGTAAATTATACAGAAATAACACTGGTCAATATGTGGGAAAAATAACATACATTGCACAGAATTTAGGCAAAAACAGTATTGTAGTGTGCTATTTTAAACATACTCAGGCTAAAGATGATGTTTTTTCATGTGATCTGCTTGGCTATTTCTGATTGGCCAGGAGGAAGAAGCTGCGCTTTCATCCCCGTCAGCTCTATCCTGCAGCCAAACAGGGTGAAGCTCAGCGAGTTCTGCTCATGCTCAGTACGTACCTGTGAACTCGTGTATATGTATCACACGTCTGCTGAAGGTTTCAGCATCAGAGCTGATTTTGTCTGTGTGTGTGTGTGTCTGTCAGTGGAGGGCATCGACCCGTCGTATCAGTCAGACTCTCAGAACAGACGCTGCGCTCTTCATGCAGCCGCTCAGAGGGGTCTGCTGGAGGTCTGTTACCTGCTCATACAGGTGAGCTCCACATTCACAGCACTTTCATTAGATTTAAACTTCTTAAAGTTCACTGCATGGTGAATATATTGATTGTACAGTGATGCTTTTCTAGAGCAGGGCTTCCCAAACTGGGGTTTGTGATGGGAAAAAGGTAATAATTAATTATCTCTTAAAATGGAAAATAAGAACCATCAAAATAAAAGCCCTTACTAAAATGCCAAAACAAAATTAAATTAAATACTTGGTAATAATTAATTAAATCATAAAAATGCTAAATTAAAATACAGAATCATAAAATGAGAACAAAACAAATGGCTATTAATAAATAAATGCTAAATTAAAATTAAACTTTTTATTTTTAAATGATATATTTTAGAAGTATTTTTTAATTTTAGATGTATTTTGATTTAGCTGATAAAGTGTTTAATTGTTAAATTATTAAAGTATTGCTTTAATTAAATAAAATGCTAATTGGAGATAAATTAAAAATAGAAACAAGCATATTAAATTCCATAGTAATAATTACTTGCTTAATAAAATGCTATATTAAAATAGGCAACTATAAAATAATAACAATCATAATAAAAAAACTTTGTAACAATTGAAACATTATAATGGCAAATAATTATTGTTTTTTTTATTTTAAAATTGAGTACCTTATTTTGCTTTTTTTAAAAATTATACTTAATTAATAATACTTAATTAAACCATAAAAATGTCAATGAAAATACATAATCTGAAAATAAAAGATGACATTAATTAAATCACAAATGCCAAATTAAAATAAATAAATGATAAAAATGATCATTTATCTGCTTGTCGTTTGATCGTTAGCTGATAAATTATAAAAAACATTAACTTGAAATCTTAGGGGGCTTCAAGGTAATGTTTCAAGTCAAAGGCTGACAAAAAAAGTTTGAGAATCACTTTCTGCAGAGAATTGTTGTTGATTTTTAAGTAATTGGCTTCTCTCAGTTTGTATCTGAGAAAGGCTTCCATTACACTTCCTGCTTTTGTGCTTTGGTTGATTTTAGGCAGGCGCTAAGGTGGACGCCCAAGATAAGACCCTGAGGACCCCTCTGTTAGAGGCCATAGTGAACAATCGTGTGGAGGTGGTGGAATACCTGATCCAGAGCGGAGCCTGCGTCTATCATGCAGTGAGTATCACACACACACACACACACACTCCTGATCCATAGCCTTTGTTGTCTGAGAGTAGACCAATAGAAAAATAATGCATGTTAAGCATAATTGCTGTTGGGTTCATTAAAAAAAAAAAAATTCAACAGTATGGGGGCAATTATTCCTTTTTCTTAACTTGAAAATAGCCTGAACCACCTGTTACTTGATTAAAAAAAAAAAAATGAGGTAGACAATAAACATAAATGTTCTAGTTTTGTGTGAAGTTACATGTACATTAATGCATTTTTGCAGACAAAGCAACTTGTATTGCATTGAAGGTGAGCATTGGATTAGTTCGTGTATAATTCATGACTCTGCTCTGTTTCATGTTGTGAGTGTGTTTAGTAAAAATTCTTTAACAAGCCCAGAAGAGCCCATGTTACACCTCTCACTGGCTCCCGCATCAAGTTCAAAACACTGATGCTTGCATATAGAACAGCCACGGGCTCAGAACCTGCCTACTTCCACACATTTTTATGAATCTACATCCCCTCCAGAAGCCTGAGATCTGCGAGTGCCTAGTGGTACCATCACAGAGAGGCACAAATCACTTTCCAGAACGTTTTCATTCACCGTTCCTGGCTGGTGAAATGAACTTCCCACCTCAATCCAGAGGGAGAGGTTAATCTTTCCTTAACCTCTCTCCGTCTAGCTACTATTTACTTTAAATAATGCCTGAAGCTTTATGTTGCAAGCACTTCATGTGTCTGTTTCCCAGTTGTTTTCCTCAATTATTATTGTATTCCCCAATTGTAAGTCGCTTTGGATAAAAGCGTCTGCTAAATGCATAAATGTAAAAATGTAAATGTCATTCAAAATATTGCGGAAAAAAAAGAAGAGAACATAAATGCAAAGAAGATCTTATTTAAGTCAATACTGAAACCAAGCCGTTCACACAGAACGCATATTTATCGCATTTTCTGTAGGGACATCTATCACCGCTGCACTCGCGTCTCGCACAAGAGAGACGCATGTTTAGAAAGCCATGTAAAATTAATGTAAGTTCAACTTTTTTCCCATCCCATTGCATCTCATGCTTTTAAATGCAAAAAGTACTGTTTGCGATGGGTTTTTGGCCCTTTGTGTTAAACTATGCATACATACATGATTCTGATTTGTTTCTAATTGTTTAAGCAACTTAATGACATTTAGTTTATAAACATTATTTTAAATCTTTTTTTTTTTTTCACAGATAGTGGTGTTATTTTATTGCTTTGAATAAACCTGCATTAGTAATATTTAGCTCGAAGCGCCCTCTTGTGGCCTCAGGAGAGAAGCCAAAAGCTTTTTTTTCCCTCTAACTGAAATCATGCCTTTTAAATTTGAGTATTGATAATAATCAAGTACGAAATACGAATTTAGTTTTTCAGTCATTTTGACCTCTCTAGTGTTGAATCATGTGTGTTTGTTGTTCAGGAAGAGGACGGATCTACAGGTCTTCATCACGCTGCTAAACTGGGGAACCTGGAGGTGGTGATGCTGTTACTGAGCACCGGACAGGTGGACTTAAACGCACAGGTGTGTGCCTGAACTAACAGTTGGAACTGTAATGAACTTGCAATAAGAGTTTTAGGTTTTGAGGTATAAACTCAAAATTGTGAGTAAAAGGATTAGTTCACTTCACAAATAAAAACTCACCCCCATGTCATCCAAGATGTTCATGTCTTTCTTTCTACATTTCAGGATTTTTCTCCATATAATGTTTTTCCCCAGTATAATTATTATTATTAATATATATATATATATATATATATAATATTTTTTTTTCTTACCTTTATTTCTCGGCTGGGATCATGTAGAGCTCTTTGAAGCTGCACTGAAACTGCATTTTTAATCTTCAGTCCATTGAGCACCATTGAAGTCCACTATATGGAAAAAAACCTGGAATGTTTTCCTTAGAAAACTTAATTTCTTTGCGACTAATGAAAGATAGACATTAACATCTTGGATGACTCTGGGATGAGTAGATTATAGGGACATTTGATTGTGGAAGTAAACTAATCCTTTAACACTTTGTAATTATGAGTTCATATCTCTCAGTTCTGTTACTTTCTTACTCTATGGTAAAAGACTTCGACGGTAACAGAATTGTCAGACACCAAATGTACCCGTAATTATATAATCACCCATGTATATTTATGTGATAATAACAAGCTTTTCCTAGTTTTGACCTCATCTCTGTGTTTCAGGATGGTGGCGGTTGGACGCCCATCATCTGGGCAGCAGAACATCGACATATAGATGTGATCAGAGCTCTGCTCAACAGAGGAGCTGATGTCACACTCAGAGACAAAGTGAGTCTTGTGAATCATGTGACTCTTACAGAAATGCGAGAGCATTCTCACAGTAACCATGTGCTGTACATTGTGGGGGACCAACTTCATATATAGGTGTGCATTTAAATTGTTTAATTCCAAGTCAGTTTAATCACCACTCTATATTAATGTGCTGCTTTTCATGATCACAGATCATGCACAGAAACATTTAGAAACTTGCTGTCAACACTGACTTTTATTATTAAGCTGGTGATACTGAATCCTGAATCGCTACACAGTATTTCTCAGCAACGAAGTGGTAAAATCACTGATTTTGAAGTAAAACTCACAGCTTTATTGTTTGTAGAGAGATACACAGGCTCATGTAACATAATTCACACTTGCAATTTTAATCTCTTTTTCTCTCAGCCTTTAATTATAGCCATATTTGAGGAATATTGGGTGTGATATATTAGCCATTTCTAATTATTGGGGGGACTTCTCTCCCTGAAAGTGCCCCTGTTATGGGTAATGAAAGGTTTGGTTGCATGCATGCAAGGTCAAAAAACACTTTCATTGACTTAAAATATGCATTTATTTTTGCCTTACTTGCTCAATGACTCCCAAACGATTCGCTCAACAAGTCATTTTTCCAAACCCCTCTTTGTTCTCATTTTCATCTCATCATATAATGCCTGATAAAGCAGTGTTTGAGAGCACAGAGCTGCTTTGTGTACAGCGTTACCAGGGAAACTGCTATTTTAACGCCCCAAAAGCGGCACCTAGTGGTGAAGAATGAATATGCATTTTCATTCAGACCAATGCGAAAAGACCAACAATTGTTCAATGATTCAGAGTTTACTCTTTTTTTTTTTTGTAAGACAATAACTTTATACACGGTGCACTTTCAGATTTCAAACTTTGCAGGATGTTTTCTTTCACTTAGAGCTGTTACACACTGCATGAAAGTACATTTTCAAAAATCCATAATAGGGTTATGATTGTCAGGGCCCTGTCTCACGGTGTGTGTATCTGTCTGTCTTTGCAGGAGATGAATGTTTGTCTGCACTGGGCGTCGTTCGCAGGCAGCGCTGAGATAGCAGAGCTGGTCCTGAACGCCGGCTGTCCTCTGTCATCTGTTAACCTGCACGGAGACACGCCGCTGCACATCGCCGCCCGCGAGGGCTACATCGACTGTGTCACGTGGGTCATACGCCACCTGAGAGCTGCTTTTGGTATCATAGGCTCATCTGATGTCTTCTGTTCCTCTTTACTCCAGGCTGTTTCTTTCTCGAGGCGCTGACATCGACATTATGAATAAGGAGGGCGACACGCCGCTCTCTGTCGCCCGCTGTGACACGCCCGTCTGGGTGGCACTACAGATTAACAGGAAGCTGCGCCGCGGAATCGCCAATCGTGTTGTTCGGACAGAGAGGATTATATGCAGGTCAGAATAAAATAACTTTTAGTATTATTTATAAACTATTAGACGTTATTATTTTTAATTTACTTTTATGTTTTAATTTTAATCTGTAAAAATGTTATGATTTTTAAATAATTTTATCTTTTAAATTTATTTTTTATCTAATTAAACTTATTCCAGTTAGTTGCCAAGGCAACATTTCTTAAATTTTTCATCTAATATTATTAATATTATTTTATGTCAGCTTTATTGCTGTTATCTCAAACTATTTTAATACCTTTTAGTTGTAGTTAAAAAGTGTTTGTGTGTGTTGTGTGTAGTGACGTGGCACAGGGTTATGAGAATGTTCCCATCCCTTGTGTTAACGGCGTGGATGATGAAGGCTGTCCGTCTGACTACAAATACATCGCAGAGAACTGCGAAACATCCACCATGAACATCGACCGCAACATCACACACCTGCAGGTACCACACAATACACAAACTCTACAAAATACACTGAACACAACACACACAACACTCAACATTATAGGTTAAAATAATCAATGAATGAATACAAGGAAGAATAATGTTTGATAATAAAAAATAATATTTTCCAACATAGACTTCTATTGAAAAGTGTGGGGTCAGTAAAACATTTTTTAATGTTTTTTTTTGTAATCCCTTTTGTTTACCATGGCTGCATTTGTTTGATTTAAAAAGTAATAAAAAGTAATTTTGTGAAATATTATTGCATTTTAAAATAGCTGTTTTATATCTGAATATATAGTAAAATGTAATTCATTGTTGTGATCAAAGCTGAATTTTTGGCTTCGTTTGAAATCATTATAATATGCTGATTTGTTGCTCGAGAAACATTCCTCATTATTATCAAAAGTGTTGAAAACAGTTGAGCTGCTGAATATTTTGGGGAAATCAGGGAAACGTACAAAAGAAAGTTCAAAAAGAACAGCTTTTATTTGAAATTGTGTTTTGAAACATAAATGTCTTATTACTGTCATGGAAATCATCTCTCAGACTGTTTTTCAAATCAGTTCAGACACTTATGACAAAACCAACCAAAAAGAGTGATCTATTCTCAAATCAATGTCAATAAAAGAAAAAGAAATGATTATTTGCAGATAAATAAAAATAAAACCCTCAGAGAAAAGGATATTAGAAACCAAAATGAAAACCCCAAATGTTTTTTCTATGTTATATATCACCATATTCAGTATCACGCAATCCAAATTCTTCATAATAGGACTACCGCACTCTATTTTCAGTCATCCATGTGCTGATTTTAGTGTTTGTTTCAGCACTGCAGCTGTACAGACGACTGTTCCTCCAGTAATTGTCTCTGCGGTCAGCTCAGCATCCGCTGCTGGTACGACAAGGTAAAATACTGCTTCGTCTCCACGATGAGCTCTAAAATCAACCACTGGATCCTGTGTAACAGCATACATGTGTTCCTGTAGGACCATCGCCTCCTTCAGGAGTTTAACAAAATCGAGCCTCCTCTGATCTTCGAGTGCAACATGGCCTGTTCCTGCCACAAAACCTGCAAGAACCGAGTGGTTCAAGCTGGAATCAAGTAAGCCAGTATGATTTTCATAATAGATTTGTTCACGTTGGGATGATTTGCATGTCAAATGAACCTGAAGTTTTTTTAAGAGTGCTATTGCTTAGGCTGCTGTCTGAAGTGGATGTGTGTTTCAGGGTGCGTCTGCAGCTCTACCGGACAGAGAAGATGGGATGGGGCGTCAGAGCGCTTCAGGACATTCCTCAAGGAAGTTTCATCTGCGAGTGAGTTAAAGGGGCCATGTGATACTGCTAAAAAGGACATTATTTTGTGTATTTGCTGTAATGCAATGTGTTTCTGCAGTTTAAGTTTTAAAAAACGCATTATTTTCCACATACTTTACATTATTGTTTTTCCTCTAAGCCCCGCCTCCTGAAACGGGTTGATTTGTACAAAGCTCATTGTTCTAAAAAGCGAGGTGTTCTCTCATTGGCCAGCTATCCAGTGTGTTGTGATTGGCTGAATACCGCAAGCGTGTGACAGAAATGTTATGCCCCTTACCATCACGTGATGCTGCATCCCGGCACTAACAGTACCAAACCAATAAAACGCATTACAAACGAGACATAATTACTGATTATCATGACTTAGTCCTGTCTTTTTACGCATCGGGTACTCTCCAGGAGTCTATGTGCTAAACACACTCTAATATTTGTGTTGAACTGTTCTGGAACAGTGTTGTAAATATAACTTAACCACTGATTTCACTTTCACATCTCCAGAACATGGCACCCGCAGCAACACTGCAGCAAGAATAATAGCTCCGCCTTCTTTCTATGCGTAAATGTTTGGGCGGTGTTTAAAAATAAACTTGTTCTGTGACGTAGAAAAGTGGGAGTGTGTTTAACTTTTGTGAAGAATATCTCTTTGGTTTTGCAACTTCTTTATGACAGCTTGTAACACTCCAAAGAGAAAAGAACACTTGTGACGTGTGTGTTTGTGCAGGTATGTGGGCGAGCTGATCTCTGACGCAGAAGCAGACGTGAGGGAGGACGATTCGTACCTCTTTGATCTGGACAACAAGGTGTCGTGTCACTGATTTTAGTCCCGAATGCTTTGAACGCCTGTTTTCAAAAGGAGTGACAAAATCATGCAAATTGCAAACAAACATCGCTGACACACATTTGCAGCAAAAGCGCCACAACACAAACCTGCTTGGTTGTTTATGTCATTGCAGAATGTAAACATAATATCACACAGCTCTAATATAATTTTATACATTAACTTCTGCTTTTAAGCCAAGAATGTTGTGAAAAGCACTATATAAATACATAACATTTGAGAAACAATGCAAAAAATGTTTGCTTTCTTGACCAAAAGCAGCATGCATGGTGGCTAATAATGTGCTTTGATGCAAAATGCAATGCAGTATATAAACAGTCCTCTACAGTATGTGCAGTGTGAAAAATATTTAGTTCTCAGAGAGCCACACTCAGCATCTATTATCTGGATTACCAGACCATCAGACATTACACATATTGAATACTTTACATATTTTTATTGCTTTTTTATTATATTGAATTAGCTTTTATTTTTATCATTTTATTTATTTATTTATTGTTTTAATTTTGCACTGTGCTTGTCATTTTTACTGTTGCTATTACTATTTAGATTTAAATGCAATTTATTCAGTTTTAGTTGTTTTTTTTTATTTTCGGTTATTAATTCTGCTTACAATTTATTTCAGTCAGCTGCCAAGACAAAACATTTTTGTTCATTATTAATATTTACATTACATACTATTATATATTTTTTTATTTATGTATTTAATTAGCTTTTTTATTTTTTCGTTTTTAGTAATTTTGCTCTGTTTGTCATTTTCATTTTTTTTTTTTACTATTTATATAAATTAATATGTATTTTAGCTGGTTATGGCTTTTATTTATTTCCCGTTAATTTTACTGCTTCAGCTGAAACTTATTTCAGTCAGTCGCGAAGGCAACACACAGCTAAGTTTTATTATTATTATTAAGTTGGCTTGAAAAAGCTATATATGTACTATTTAAACTTATTATTAGTGGTGCTTGCCTTTTAAGGTGAGGCCCACTACTACTATGCCATGCGCTTATTTTTATTATTCTTCCGTACAAATTTCGGCCCGTAACTCGTCCCGCACCGTTTGTCACACACCCATGAAACAAGTGTCAAATCATGCGGCCTATTCGGGAATGGTGTGCTATGACTTTTATAAGCGATCGGGCGTACAATGATCGTACACTGGGCAAAAAATTGCCCGAAAAATCCCATAGACAACGCATTGCGGCCAACTTTGATGGATCGTAGCGCAGAGCGAGAATTTCATCACAAGAATTTCTCCCTATTTTTAATTATTTTACTTCAATGGTAGGTTAGAATTACGTGAATTTTTTATTAAGTAATGTTGAAATATTACTTTTCACAAGTCCAGTGAAATCCTGATGGATAAATTTATATCTGACCTGCACAGTATTTGAGAATTCTATGGAAATATGCATATAATTATATTTTTGTTGTTTATAGTAAGTTCATTACAGTTTGTTCACTTTTTTATTTCTAATTAGTAATTTTAGTGTAGAAGTTTTTGTTATAGTATTTATATTTTATTACATGTTAACAGAAATGTTTTTAATAGTGTGATTTACCTGTAATAACCCTGTCTTTCTCAGGATGGTGAAGTGTACTGTATTGACGCCCGTTACTATGGTAACATCAGCCGCTTTATAAACCATCTGTGTGACCCCAACATCATTCCCGTACGTGTGTTCATGCTGCACCAGGACCTGCGCTTCCCTCGCATCGCCTTCTTCAGCTCCAGAGACATTTTCACCGGACAGGAGCTCGGGTGAGACCGTGTTTGTTTGCTTATCTCGCTGACGAAAGCTGTACTTACTGTAATTGCATTATGGTTTTATTGCACAACAACTTCTTGGCTCGCTTGGCTTGCGTCCTCTTTCTGTTAACCCCTTTTCCTCTTGTTTGTTTAACGATCAATGATTTCTTTTTTATCTGTGACAGGTTTGATTACGGCGATCGTTTTTGGGACATCAAGAGCAAGTACTTCACCTGTCAGTGCGGCTCAGAGAAGTGCAAACATTCGGCGGAGGCCATCGCGCTGGAGCAGAGCCGACTGGCCCGCCTGGAAGTCTGTCCTGAAGCGGCTGGAGAAGCCGGACTCCCTGTGTTGGGACACTCGTGACGAGACCCTGCGTTTAATGCACACATGTACAGCTCTCAAAGTGTGCTTGCGTAGGATGACGACAGACAAGCTTGTGTTTGCATTATCAAATGATTCATTTCTTCCTTCTGACAGGAAACCATAAAATGACAGAGTGGCCTAAAGTTCAACACGCTCAAATGCCCTTTCAAAACACCAGCAGGAAGTGACATTCAAATTCAAGGCTATCATTCCTGCTCTGATCAGGAGGAAAAAAACATTAAAAGACCCGAACTGTCATCAGATCACAAACAGACCCTTGTTTTCATTAAAAACCATGAGCTTTTTTTGTATGTGTAACTGTTTTAATAAATACTGTTTTATACTGTTTTTACTCTTGCTATTGTTCTCACAAATCACAATTAACCAAGGTTTTCAAATGCAGTAGTTAATTCTTGTTTTATTACTCTTGAATCCCCATTAGATCCTAATACTGAGGTGGTACCATAGGGAAGGGATCAGATGGTAATATTGTGGTAATTTGATACATATCATATAATGTACATGACATGCTACTCCAGAGACTAAAAGATAACCATAAAGTGGAATTGTAGATGTTTTTGTGGAAAGTGTGATAAGATATTGCAGTTGTGCACATTCTTCCTCATGTGTTGACCTGAATTATTAGTCAATGTGTGTCATCGAGTGAATGTAGTACTTGTTTCTGATAAGTCTGTGTTACTGTACAGATAAATCAATAATCCAGGGCCAGTGTTATCAGTGTTTTGATATGTCAATTGTGAAATCCAAAGACTAAAAACGGAAGCTGTGTTTTGTTATTTACACTTCACGGTTAAAGTAAATATACAATATATATCATAAAGGTTAACTAAAAACAATTTTAGTAGTGTTTAAACCAGGAGTAATTTCCATCAGAACCCTAACCCTAACACACACATACATTTCACATACATAAACCAAAATTTACTGGCTCTACTTTCTTTATTTCAAATTGGATCTAGACAAGTATATGGAAACTATCTAAAGTTAATCCTAAACCAGTAAAAACTATCCCTACATTCATCTTATGTGTCCATTTAAGCTGTGTGTGTATGTATTTACTTTTATTTATTTGAAGTAGTTGGTTAAAATGGCCACAGATTTTAAGGGTAATCTAAATATAAATAATTGCACTCAGCAGAGCAGAAGGGAAACATTTTATACCAAAAGCATGCTATATGATATTGCAGATTGAGCCCTACTTGAACAGGACAGCATTATCACAAAGAAGCATGAAGAGAAGTAAAATCGCTCATCTGTAAAAGGGAACAAGTCATTTTCACACATATACGCCAATAACAGCACATTCAAATCTTAACCAAACATGTATTACAGGGAAATATTTGGATGAAGCGATCATTTCTGATTGATTTAAAGTAAAGTCAGGTTTAGGTGTTAGGGATTGGGTTAAGTCAGTTCTAGTTAAAACTAGTCCGTTTCTCAAACGGAAGACTGCGTTCTCCAGAGGTCGCATTTGTATAGAAGATCTCATTTTGGAATATTAACAGTTATACATCTGACCATTATTCTTAATTAAGTGTAAATGAATGTATTATGTTTATGACTCATGCTCAGTTAACTGAAATAAACCAGGCTTGATGACGCAGTCTACAAATGCATCTTCCGTTTGAGAAGCGGCCTCTGTTGCCGAAAGAGTCCGCCATTTTGAAAAACAAAAACAGTGAATAAATGACTCCGTGACTCACTTAATTTTAGTTTCATCATTATGTTGTCACTTCATATTTCTGTATTCTAGTTATTATAGGTAATTTATTAATCTCATAACATTGATTTCGAAGAAAGTGTTTAATTAGGCATATGGGTAATTCATTTGGTGTCCCCGCAAAAATAAAGTAATTATTTGTTCTGCTTTTTTTTCAAATGGTTATATTTTTTATTATTTTAATTAATTAATTTATTATTCTTTACAAGATGTTACAGTCCATAACAATATAATAATGTATTTTAAAAGTGTCTTAAATAGCTGAGAACAGAATGTATTACTCATCTTACACTGGGTTAGCTCTTTTAATCATGTTTTAATGAGTGTTGTGTGTTCTTTGCATTTATGCCAGCAAGTGGAGTTTTTGGAAAAAATAAATATACACTATTGTCAGCACTGTTAAGGCCAATTCACACCGCACAGACAAACGCCAACAGACTCCAACAGACTAGCTGGCTGTTGTCTTTAGAATCTTATGAGGGGTCATGTTCCCACCGCACCAACAGACACTGACCAACTCTCACTGACTGGGGAAAAAATGGATGATCCTATATTCACCATCAAAATTTTACTCATAATTCACATGAAAAGACGGTGAAAACAAAACAAAAGAGGCTGTGGGTGAAGCCGTGGTTGTTGTAATTTAAATGAAAACAAACTCTTAACCAACTCCAACCAACATCTGACAGGGGTATCACACTGATCCAACAAACTCTGTTGGCTTTTGTCTGTGTGGTGTGAATTGGCTTTTAGTCTACCAAGGTAACAGAGTTTGAAGGTGACAGACAGGGACATCAAATGTACCACAATTACAGAATGACTCATATACTTTGCTTTTTTTTTTGTTGCCAAGTATTTGCCAAGTATGGGCATGATTAAACACTTTTTTCATAATTGTTGTTATGAGATCAGTTGTTTAAATATAAAAATTTCACCGAACAACATGTCTGTGACTAGACCTTTACACAGGACAGTGCAAAAACCACCCAAGCCACTACATTTATTAGTTTGTTGTGTTTATGTGTCACTTTTTAAAAATAGGCTATGTCACAGACATCAGTGTTTTATTTTAATGTCGTTAAAATAGTTGTACAAAATACACAAGTTGCACAAAAACCTGAAACACTCGCGAGAGGTCACAGAAACCTTTCCAATGTAAGCTAAATGTTAATTTAATGATTAGATATTACATATTTAGTAGAAAAATAAAGTGTTGCACGTATTGGTACAAAGATAAGTAATAGAGATATTTATTTTGCACAACACTGCACCACAAATTTACTTGTGTCATATTATAGGGACTACTGAACAGACATTTACACTGAAATAAAATGCTGCTAATTTGTTTTTAGACAAGTGGTTGCAAAAAAATGCATTTTAGCTACATTTAAATAAATGTAAAGTTAGTCAACTAAATTTGTGAGTAAATCCTTATTATAATTTTTTTTAAATGCAAAAACTTTCAAATAAAAATAAAGCTAAGTAAACATTTGCCGTTTTGAAGTGTGTCCTATCAAGCAATGAAAAGTTCTGCACACACCTGTCCATCACACCACACTTGTGGTATATATGACTCTATTATAGAGCAGTACTTCATCCTCACTTGAACAATTGGGCAAAATACAGGAAATACGTCATACAAGTGGTTAAGTCAAGAGCAAATAAAAAGACCGCAAGTGTAGATATTTGGACGGATCAAAAGTAACCCAAGTTTCTCGGGCTGTTATTATCTTCCACCGGAAGAGGACGCGCGGGTGTCGGTGCGCGGGAGCGGGAGGGTTCGTCAGGTGAGCTTGTGGAGCTCACGGCGGCAGGTGCAGCGACGTGACGTCATCACGGCGCTTAGTTACTCCACCAAAGATTTACAGACAAAACAGTAGCACTAAACTAAGATCAGCGCGCGCGGACCGGACTTGATCGATTCAGATGAACGCTGAAGAGCAGTGAGATTATTTCACACGGTTATTACTTGAGACTCATGATCGCGAAGTGAAAAGATGGGCCGCAAGAAACAGGAGGAAGAGCAAAACAACCCCGAGTATGGTAAGACTTTTCTCAGGAGGATCCGCTATAATACAACAGCTCTTTAGTGTTACAGTAAGAACGTCTATATAATCAATATGAACCTCTGTATAACATGACAGAGAAGTTGGCAGGGTCATGCAACATTCTGAATTACATGCCTGGAAATTTAAAAAAAAGCATGAAAGTTAATTTTTCCACAGTGAACACTGTACATTTGATATTATATGCATTTTATATTCTGCACTCTAAAATGCTATATATCTATAAATAGAATTTAAAATATATGTATTGTAGCCTAAAGTTTTCTAAATGTATTATATTTTATAAACTGTATACATAAAGCATAAATTTTTAATCATTTTACTTATTATTTATTATATGTGTTAACTTTTATCCAGTATTCATGAATAACTATAAAAGTAATAGAAATTAAGTCTGGATCCCTGACTTTTTTGGTAGTCTGTTATCATTTAAAACAACAAATAATTTGAATGCTATATCTTTAAGTTAGGTAAACATGCGTGTATTCACAGCGACTCTTGCAAACAAAGGCTTGTTTCGTAAAAGCTGAGCTTGTGAACCTGATCCAGCCCTTATATTAAACAGACCCGAGCGCTCCAAACCTGCCAAAACTGATCATTCAGCGCCCTTTAGTCTGACAGTGTGTTGAGAGTAGTCACTGTTGTGAAGTCACAGCTCTTCCTGAGCTCAGATGCCAATCTTTACGATGCCATGATAGTTAAAGAGGCCATATACGTGCTTTACAATGCCATAATGGATAAAGAAGTCTTCATTCTTGAACGTTAGAGCATGACTCTCAGCATTGTTTCAACATTGAGCGCTCTTCTTCCTGTGCACCTTTAAGCAACAGGAAAGAGATGTGTCTTTAAGATCTAGTTTCTTCTTTTTTGTTCTGTTGTGTCTGAAGATCTGTGGTGTTCGTGTCGGTCGATCTTGGGTATTTTTTCTTCCTGCTCACCCAGCGCACGTCAGAAGGAGAATGCTGAAGATAAGACATTTCTCTGGAGGTTTTGTTACTCGGTAACAAGCCTGTTGGTCAACATTTAAACTAGGAAGAATCAGATATTCATGAACGCACGCATGTTGTCCCTGTTTTAGAACAGCTGATGTTATTTTAGAGTTTAATAGCCGGTTTTGTTGCAATGTGGAAACAGTTTGAAATTGTTTCCTGAAAGATATATGATGAGTCACAGTTTTACACGCACCTGGCTACTGTAAATGAGGACATCACAACACTTTTATTGTTTGTACTGTATATAAAGCTAGTTTTAATTATTATAAACTCACCCACTCATTAACTCTTATACATCAAGGAAACATTTTTTGCAGGCAGAAAGACTAAATAAATATATAAATAACTAACCAATTTTTTTTTCTAAATATCCAGAAGTTTTCACCATATTTCCAAAGTTGATTGATCAAATGATGATAAAAATGGTTTGTAGAAGAAGTTTTAAACATGCATGTTTGCATGTTTATGGATGTGAAAATGTACATAAATATGCAAATAATGCAATATCTAATTAAATGTGTGCTTATTTGCTTAAAATTCCAGAACATAAATATGAACTCTGTATAAAAACAATCTTTCAAAATTATTTTATTTTTTACATTTTATTTTGACATTATATATATATGAACAAACCCCTTTAATATGGTAATATTGGCTGCTGAAATGGAGGGAAAAAAACTCATCTGAAATTCATAAATAAACACTTTAAAGTGTTTGTTGCATGTTTTCTTTCCACTAGTCTAAAACAATACATTATAAAAAGTAACATAGCCCAAGATCTCAAAATTAACAGTGCATGGGAAAAAAATGGGAGGATTTGTTGTTTTATATTAAAGTTGGCATAAAAATGGAAAAATGAATAGGTTCCATTTTTAAAATGCATTAATTTTTTTATCCTCAATTTAAAATAAATAAATTCCTTAACTCAATCTTTTACAGACCTCTCTCTGATGACATATGCAGGACTTCTTCAACCATTTTGTTAATTTAAACCCCGCCCCTTTCTTACAATCAGCTGTGCCACTCCCACATCTCATAATCCAATTAACAACTGACAGATAGAAGCAAGTCTCCGCCCTCCATTTTTTTGGTTACAATATGGAAAAAGGTCTAGTGCTACTTCTGTTTGATCACAGCTTTAATTTAATTCTAATAACCACAGAATAACCCACACCCTAAAAGACAACTGAACAGTGTGAACTGAGCATTACTTCATTTATGAATCATTGGGACATTGATAACACCTCCAAAGGGGGCGATGTCGTCAGGTTTCGCTCACATCTCGAGGCACTTACTTCATCAAACTATAGCTCCAATGCGTTGAGTTTCAGCTTTCAGCGACGTAACTTTGGTTTTTGCAATTTCCTCAGGTTTTCTGCTGTTTACTCTTGAGTTCTACAGTATTATTGTCATTTTATGTTCACTGCTGTCTATTCTGGACACACTCGTAAGCGTGTGTGTGTGTGTGTGGTTTACTGTAAACCCCTGTAACACTTCACACAATGAACTCCACATAAAATTTCATATAAAATCCTCAGCCTTTCTTTTACGAGATGCTATAAATGTCTCTGACAGAGAATATGTTCTGCCTCCTAAAGGCAGATATCCATTTGTGTGTGTGTTGAGTGTAAGATGATACTGGATTGTACATAAAGAGGTTGGGAAACAGGTTGGTCTGACATGATCACTGCCATGGCGTTAAGTTTCAGTTTCTTTAAACATACAGTGCTATTTAAAGGTTTGGGGTCAATAAGATTTTTTTTGATGAAAAGTTTCATTAAATTAATCAAAAGTGACAGTAAAGACATTTATAATGTTAAAAAAGATTAAGCAAATCAGCATATCAGAATGATTTCTGACACTGAAGCCTGGAGTAATGATGCTGAAAATTCAGCTTTACATCACAGAAATAAATTATATTTTATCCTATATTTAAATAAAAACAGTTATTTTAAATTGCAATAATATTTCACAATATAACTTTTTTTATGTTAAAAAAAAGATTTTGGTGAATCAACCCCAAACGTTTGTATGGCATATGTTATTAGAGTTGAAACAAAAAACTTAAAACTTTCTAAGAATATATCAGTTTATTAATATTTGACTCTCTATTGCAAGTTGTTGTGGTTGATTAATATTTGCTGAAGTGTTTGTGGCTGATTTTGTGCGTTATATCCTGGTGTTGTACCCAGGTCTGTGGGCTCATGATTCACAAAGCTTTAAAGAAACAGTTTCCTGCTTTTTGTTTTGGCTTCCTCCATTCAAACTCATTTACCTGTGTACCTTTAAGTTTACGAAGCAAGTTAATGTTCTACACACTTACAGAGCAACTCATCTTAAAACATCATAAACCTGTTTTATGTTTAGATGCATGAACATTCAGATATTTAACTCACATATCCTACTTTTTCACTTTGGAGAAACCATATCGGTTAGATTAACACAAATAATTCATTGCAATTGATCTACTTTTTTTTTTACTGCTTTTTTTGTTTTAATACAACCATTAGGCTACATCTACAAACTAATCATAATTTGTGCCTTATTTTTAGTACCATTAACTATGAATTTGGCCCATATGCATATGAGTATCGTCTGTAAGTTTGGTTTTTAACACTAAAAAAGGTTAAAATTCAGCTTTTTGCATTGAGATCCTTATATCTCTTGGAATAAATCTTAGAATGCATTAAAAATGAGGATGTCAAAAGAAGGGTTTTTCAAGAACCAGAATCTAAAATATTGAGAATTTTTTTTAACACTTCTTGAGTTACAGGAACTTTGTCATTAAAAATTAAAAATGATAAGAACCAGATTCTGAAAGAACCTTGAGAAATATGTAGTACTATTTGAGTTATAGGAATGAAAAAAGAAAAGAAACCAGAAGAAAAGTTTGAAGAACCAGAATCTAAAAGGCTACTGAGATATCTTTAACACTTCTTCTATGCAAACCTTGGAGGGAAAAAAAACTTGAAAAATGCTTTCCCCCCATTTTTGAACAGTCACCTTTGGCATACAAGGCAACAAAGATCGCTAAAGTTAACAGATTTTACTAAGAGACAATCTCTGTTAAAATAATCACCCTCCTGCAATCTGGCTCCAAATTTCAGGTGAAGTTATAATCCCCCCCATAAAACTGGATTAATCAGTAAATATTCAATCAGTAAACCTTTTTTTCTTAATTCATGTGTTGGGTTTACTTTAACCAGGAACTTGACCTGAGCTGAGACAGAGTTAATTTCAAATGCATTTAAAAAGCATCTCTAGTAACTAATTGAAGGTGTACATGCGGACGTGAACACAGACGCTCATATGAGTCTTTCTCAATAAGTGATCATATTCAGGAAGATCCTGAAGATCCGGTCACACGACGCACCTGCCCTGATCAGCAGCTTTCAGAGGAGCTGCACAGAAACAGCATTACTGACCCACTTTGTGTTTACTCTTTGGCTCCATCTTTGAATTCAAATGATATTCAAATCATCCCATTTTTGCTCCATCTGTCTCTGTTTCCTCTCCTGGTTAAAGCTACGGTGTCAGTTTTTTGACACTTTCATAACCATGTGTAGCATGAAACTAACACTAAACACTGCAGCTGCCAGGCAACAAACCCTCACGGACAACTGACACACGGTCACATGATGTGATAAATACTTCAAAATATTCCATACTCCCTGTTATGATTGTACAAATGAATTTGTCACAGCACAGGATCATTTAAAATAAAGGACAAAAATATCAAATATACACTTTTACTTATTCAGTCACTTTCATTTGAACTTAAAACTGTCTATTTTATTTGATTCACAGTGAAACCTGTTCTTGGACTTTTAAAAAACCGCTTACTAATGATAATAAAAGTACAAACAATTACACACAGAAAAAACTTTGAATTAAATCTGGAAATTAAATCACTCAAACTACTGAAAATAATAATAATAATAAAAAAACGAAAGCAGTATCTTAATGAAATTATAATAACCATGGTGTTTATACACCTGCATTACCACCATTCAGTGGGAACTAAATGTTTTATGAAGGAAGGCAAATACTTCACCTTCGTTAGTGGCTTTCTTTTGATTTGTAGTTCCTGCTAAACTGGTTTATTAAAGCAAACAAATAAACCCCAAAAATATATGGATGCAAATATAGCAGGCCACACTCTGTAGAGATTAATTATGAGTGTCTTACTGAGAATCTAATGCATAACACCAGCAATAAACACACACACTGACCACCGATCTAAACTCTGCTTGTTTTTCAGGTGAACCAGCTCAATTTGACCCCACATTCACCGGCCCCATTCACAACAGGTGTGTGTGTGTGTGTATCTCATGAATGCACGTCCACAAAATTAAAAGAAAAGTTAAAAATTGTATTTTGATTTGCACTGTGACATTAGTTACATGACAGCACTACAGTAATGCATGCATCTCTTAGTTTTGAGATTATTCTGTGTATTTCTAATAATTTTTCAGTATAAATTAGGCAAATAGTATTATGGATTAAAGAGATATTTAAAGAAATGGTTCACCCAAAAATGAAAATTTGCTGAAAATGTACTCCCCTCTGGCCATCCAAGATATAGATGAGTTTATTTGTTTACAGGAACAGATTTGGAGAAATTGCATCACTGGCTCAGCAATGGATGCTCTGTTGTGAATGGGTGCCGTCAGAATGAGAGTCCAAGCAGCTGATAAAAACATCACAATAATCCACACCACTACAGTCCATCAGTTAATATCTTGTGAAGTTAAATTGTTGTGAAATATGGAAATCCAGCTGAAATACAAGTCCTCTCCATAATATTAATTTCTCCATTGAAAAAGGTTGTCTAATCTGATTCAGGAGGGAAATAATGTATGCATAGATCAAGCTCCTTTAAAAGACAGTCTAAAAAAGTTCAGTGGATTTTGATGTGAAAAGACACCAATAAATTGACTTTTTTTACTCGAAGAGGCGTTATTATGGAGAGAGGACTCATATTTTGGCCGGAAGCCAGTTTGATGCTAAAATGCCTTGATGGATTTGTTTCTTATAAACATGCTGCTTTTCACTTCACAAGACATTAACTGATGGACTGGAGTGGTGTGGATTATTGTGATTATTGTTTTATCAGCTCTTCGGACTCTCGTTCTGACGGCACCCATTCACTGCAGAGCATCCATTGCTGAGCAAGTGATGCAGTGCTGCAGTAAATTTCTCCAAATCTGTTCTGATGCAGAAACATCTCGTCTACATCTTGTATGTCCTGAGAGAGAGAGTACATTTTCAGCAAGTTTTATTTTTGGGTGAACTATTCCTTCAATGCTTCATGCAGAAAATCTTTAGAATTTGTGGTGAAATATGATGTTGAGCAGTTGTGTAAGGTGTCTGTTTGTGTGTTATGTGTCTGTAGGAGCTGTACGGATATCATATGCTGTGTTCTGTTCATGCTGGTCATCGCCGGTTACATGGTGGTAGGAATTCTGGGTAAGTTCTTGTTCGTTTCTCTGGTTCTGTATCTACCTGCCTGTTCATCTGTCATTGTGTCTTCCCGTCTCTGTCTGTGTCTCATCACTGTTCAGCGCTCAGACACACACATACTGTGAACTCTTTGTGTGTCGGTGCTGTGTTTACTTTAAACACAAGGCAATACGGAAATTGAACTCTGTCTGCCTCCCTTAACGAGCAATATGTAAATACTGGAAAGGGGAAAGGGTTATGGGTAACACAATGTGATTGCTTCTGCTGAAAGTTATTTAGCTCTCTTTGAAGTCCAAATATGTTTTGATATAAAACTACAGCAATGAGTAATTTTAAATGTGCTTTTATTTATTAGCTTCATTGCTCTTTTAAAACCATAACAATTCCATTCAGATTTTAATTTGAATTTATAAATTTAATTTCAAATACTGATTTTACAGTTGCAAACAGAATGTGGAACTGGATTGGAATTTCATTGTAAGGAAGTGACCTTTTGTAAACTAAGGAGAAAGAGTACTTTATTTCCCAGAATACGTTACCTGTGTATGTTTTCTTGGAATTGTGATTCAACTTCCTGTGTGTCGTGGCCAATTCAATTTAAATGACTCATTAAGTGAAAGGGAGCCAAAATTTTAGTTCAGAATGTTGCTCTAGATAAAATATAAACAAAAGACAGTTGCACAAATGTTATTTTATTTCATTATTATTATTTTATTGATATTATTTTATATTTAGTGCTGTGAAATGATTAATTGTGATTAATCACATCCAAAATAAATG
>JAUMHE010000072.1:17939417-17973633 GCA_032359235.1 Enteromius mattozi
TTTAACGTTATAAAACATGCAATGAGTTAACGGTGGGATCATTTACCTTATCGTCTTTTAGTTTGTTGATGATGTTGTCAGGTATATTTCGTATTTTCAGGAAAGACAATAAATCCATTTCTGATGCCATTCTGTCACCTGAGCCAAATCCAAGTACCGTCGCCACAGGAAGCACTAACCGCTGCTCACCAATTAGTATCTGGTGCGCACGAGTTACTTTGGATTTTAGTGCCGACAATTAATTCATGAATTAAATACATGTTTTTATTTTCCAAAGTTTAAGTACACTATATGGCTCCGCGGACAGCGCCGTCTTTGATTTTGAATCTATTATATTATTATACATCTATTGCAACTATTATATTCATGTAAAATGAGATGTAAAGAACTGGAAGCTGTCAGAAGTTATAAGGTATAACTTAGCTAAGAGTGGTCCAGACCAACCAGGGACAACTCACAGCAGACAGAACGCCCCAGGAAGATTTAGAAGAATGTTTCAGGAAACACGTAGTTCATGGGCAGTGGGCAAAGTGAAAGTGAAAGTAATTTACTGATAGTTTTATTTGCGCCCTTTTTACACTTGTGCAAGAAGGAAACATCGAAAATAGCCTATTTGTAGCCGAATGTTTTTGTTTGTTTAATTATAGCCTGATATTTAAAGATTGCTTATACAGGAATTTCAACTTGAGGTAATAAAAAGCTTTTGAGAAGCTGTAACGTCACATTTCGCTCAAGGTGAGTGTCAGTAGAGTCTTCAGGTGAGTTCGGGCATTAACATTGATATTACAGATTTCCAAATGGTGTGCTGCGTAAATGTAACAAAAGTGTAGGTCAATATAAAGGTTTTTTTTTCTTCTTTTTACTAAGATTAGAAAATTATAATGAAAGTGAAAGTATGCTATCTACGCCACACCTGTATTTATTTTAGTTACTTATGTAAGAGAAACGATGAACTTGTGATTTTTGTGAACCTGTGTTGAATAGCCTACATAAAGTACCAAGCATATCTTAATCATCTTCTATATTAATTTTCTTGTTTCTTGTTTGACCATGGGAGACCGAGGTGTGCTCTAACAATTTTCGCTTTAACTTTTCGATTTTATGGAATTTATTTTATAATTCAATTGATGAAGAAAATGAATTCATTCTTCTTCTTTTTTATGCCCTGTAAAAAAATTTAAACAGAAACTTCCAACTACTGTCTCTTCAAGATCGAATGAAAAATAGTGAAAGAATAGGACATAGAAAATATATAATTTTTTGCTTAGGTATTTTCACACAAAAATATATATATATTTGGACAACATTGCATTAACAGGAAATATTTTATGCAAAATTTAAAGTGGAAATAAAATATTGATGAAAATTTCTATTCCATCACTTCTACAGTTGATAATCTATTTTTCAACATAAACCAATTCTATCAGCACCTTTAGCAGTATAATCATTTACTTGTAGATAAAGTGATGGATGCACAAAACAACAGAGAACTTTTGCTTTAAAAAGGAGAGTATTTTTGTTGCCAAACAAATAATAAATATTCGGTTTTCTTCAGTTATTCAGTTCATTTCCAATGGGATGAAAGGAAAACCTTAGACGCCACTTAAACTGCTGAAACTATTACATACTGCATTTAGCTTAGCTCCTAGCAAACATTAGATTATGCTGAAAGTCCTTTTCAAATGCATAAACTGTGCATTATGATTTGATTACAAAATGTATGGATGGATGCATTTATTTATTTAATTTTCATTTTACTGAAAGTTTGGTAATCTAACTGCAACAAAAATGCAGGGTTGTGTAACATCACTGAGTTTGAGCACCTATAAATAAATAGAATAGGACAGATTTGAATCTTTTGTATGTCATTTTGTCTTGTTTCTGGCTCATCAGACCAACACATGCAGCTTCAGGTAGACTGTCTGAAACATGGAGGACACAAAAACATCCAGAGATGGAGATAATTCTCCAGCACACAGGTACATTTAAATCTTTGTGTGATCTTAATTATACAGAATATACATTGCATTTCTAATGAGCAGGGTGTTCTGTGTGTTTGTCATGATTGGTATGGTGTTCTGAAATAATGTCTCTGTGATATTCTAGTGCTGAGATATAGTTAGACCCTGAGGTTATCACATGTGTTCTCTATGCTCTGTCCTAAATTAAGAGCACAGATACTAGATAGCTTGTAAAACCTGAGGGTGGACATACATCAACTTATCTGTGGTACAGTGTCTCTCTGATCTCTACTGTGCTCTAATGTTTCATTAAACTCAATTCTATAGTGAGAGATCACACTCACCAGAGTCCAGCTGTGTGTCCATGAAGTCTATGGAGCAGCCAGGAAAACTGGAAGAAGAACACAGGTGTTGTGTTTATATGTTTTATGGAAACATTCCATAGGTGTACTGTTTTTTTTTTCTGTACTACACTGACCATACACCTAACCCTACCCCTAGGAGCAGTTTAGATTTTCAAAAAACTTAATTCTGTGTGATTTATAAACTTGTTTCCTCATGAGGAATTAAAAGATATTCAAAACCCACACACACACACACACATCTATATATACTGAAACTCTAATTGATCTAATTGATCGATTTTGATGCAATAGGGGAAAAAACAACAAATACTATGCTTGGTTTCCTTTGATTTATTTTAAAAAGATAGTAGTACAAATTACAATTTTTTTTCTCACCTAGATGTGAAAATACTAAATATTATATTACATTTTAATGTTATATTTAATCTGCAGTACATACTGTACATATACATACAAGGAATAAATTCTTGAAATATATTTGATTTAGATAACAGAACAAGGGGGAAAACAGTGCGACGTAGGTAATGTAGCCTATATATGCTGAGTTTGTTTATTCTTGTGATATTCTTATTTTTTCACAGAAAGGAAGCTCAAATGGTAGAAAGCAACATGAAAATATTATGGGATATTTAGATTTGCGGCGAATGATAGTGACAATAGTTGAGTGGGCAAGTCTTTAAAGTCGGCATGAAATCAAAATTGACAAATCTTATTTTTTGAAAGGCTCTTCACATCTCAATATCAATCGATATAAGCGGTCAAAATTTATTTGTAAATATTTATATAATCTGTTGAAGGCATACAACCATGAAATGTTTGTCTAATCAAATATTTATGGAATTATTGTGCTATTGGGCTAATATGACCTAAAGTGTCCCAAGAAAACATTCAACATTCAAGTACAAGATCTGTTTGGGGAGACGTGTTTTGGGCATACATTGATACTACATTATTGTAGTGGTAATGCTGGTTATGTTGGCTTCTTCCAAGATGCTGATTTTACAATCATACAATGATGTTGTCATTAAGATGCCACTTTTTGGAGCGGGGATGTCTCCAAGATGCCTTAAATTTGTTTTTCTGATTAAAGAGAGTATTAGTGATGATGAGGTCATGCTGAACACAATGCTGGGAAGCATTACTCCTACAGTCGATTACTATTACAGTTGATGTTTCCGAAGCCTTTCTTTCCTATAGTACCCTTAGAAAGGTGTTGATCCCTGCCAACCCTGGCATTGAGTCATTAAAGAAATTATTGCACTGTACACTAAAATATTTTTAATGTTTTTGAAGAAGTCTCTTCTTTTCACCAAGCCTACATTTATTTGATCCAAAGCACAGAAAAACAGTAAAATTTCAGAAATATTTAGGACTGATTAATTCTATTTAATATTCTATTTAAATATATTATGTAATTTATTCCTGTGATTACAAAGCTGAATATTCTTTTAGCATCATTACAGGTATGGTTTCCCATACTTGGAATTTGTGCTCTGCATTTAACCCATCCAACGTGCACACACACAAAGCAGTGAGAAGTGAACAACCACACACACCATGAACACACACCCGGAGCAGTGGGCAGCCATTGCTGCGGCGCCCGGGGAGCAGTTGGGGGAACGGTGCCTTGCTCAAGGGTCTCACCTCAGTCGTGGTATTGAAGGTGGAGAGAGTGCTGGGAATTCACTCCCTGGATAATATGTATAACAAGCACCGACCCATTTAGTGTGCCCAGCAAACATATTCATATTAATCACTGCTCTTCGCTGATTATCTTTTGTAGCTTTAAAAAAAATTATTTTCATAGTTTATGCATATACAATTTTTAGTTCATGTGAACAAAAGTTAAGTTCACTTTAAAAGTTGTGGGGGCAGTCATGGAGTAATGGTTAGAGAGTTGGACTTATAAACTGAAGGTTACAGGTTTGATTTTCGGGAGGCATCCGGTACAGATGCCCAAGCCACCTCAGCTGGCCTCTCTCGATGTGGAGGAGCAGCAGGTCTACTCCTGAGTTCCTCCCGAGTGACCAAGCTCCTCACCCTATCTCTAAGGGAGCACCCAGCCACCCTACGGAGAAAACTCATTTCGGCCGCCTGTATCCGGGATCTCATTCTTTCGGGCCTGACCCAAAGCTCATGCTCATAGGTGAGAGTAGGAACGTAGATCGACCGGTAAATCAAGAGCTTCGCCTTGCGGCTCAGTTCCTTCTTCACCATGACAGACTGGTACATTGAATACATCACTGCAGAAGCTGCACCGATCCGTCTATCAATCTCTCGTTCCATTCTTCCCTCACTCGTGAACAAGACCCCAAGATACCTATACTCCTCCACCTGAGGCAGGAACTCCCCACCAACTTGAAGGGGACAAGCCACCCTTTTCCAGCTGAGAACCATGGCCTCAGACTTGGAGGTGCTGATTCCCATCCCGGCCACTTCACACCCGGCTGCATACCGCCCCTGTGCCCGCTGTAGGCCCTGTTTCGTAAGAACCAACAGGACAACATCATCTACAAAAACCAGAGATGAAATCCAGTGGTCCCCAAACCGGACTCCCTCGAGCTCTCGGCTGCGCCTAGAAATACTGTCCATAAAAATAATGAACAGGACCAGTGACAAATGGCAGCCCTGCCGGAGTCCAACACGCACCGGGAACAAGTCTGATTTACTGCCGGCAATGTGAACCAAGCTCCTGCTTTGGTCTTACAGGGACTGTACAGCCTTTAGCAAAGGGCCCCATACTCCCAGAAAACCCCCCACAGGATACCACGAGGAACATGATAGAATGCCTTCTCCAAATCCACAAAACACATGTGGACTGGTTGAGCAAACTGAGCAAAACCTGAAACCTCCAGTACCCTAAAGAGGGTATACAGCTGGTCCAGTGTTCCATGACCAGTTCCTCCTGGATCCGACTATCAGGCGAATTCTTCTCTCCAGTACCCTGGCATAGACTTTCCCAGGCTGGCTGAGGAGTGTAATCCCCCAATATTTGGAACACACCCTCCGGTCCCCCATCTTAAAAAGAGGGAGCACCACCAGACCTGCTACCAGTCCAGAGGTACTGTCCCCAGCCCCCACCTGATGCCGTAGAGGCGTGTCAGCCAAGACAGCCCCACGGCATCCAGAGACTTTAGATACTCTGGGTGGATCTTGTCCAATCCCGGTGCCTTACTACCGAGGAGCTTCTTAACTACCTCGACGACTAGCCCCCACAGCAGTATTTCAATAAATCAACCATGTGACAAAACATTGTAAAAACACTTAAGTAAGGGATAATCAATGACTATCCGTGCATTAAACGATTTAAAAAAAAAAGCACAACATGAAGGCTAAGATTCCATGTAGAATTTTTGTTATTATCTGGGAATGTTTTCAGTGGCAAGTTTTATTTTGGTTCCCAGAATGTTTTGCTCAAAGGTAGGATAACATTCTCTAAAAACATTATAAAAATGTTATTGATAACACTGTTAGAACATTGTCCTCTACCATTCAAATAAAGCTTCTCATCAGACTAGATGTGGACTTATATTGCTCAGAAGTCATATTTTGGATGAAAGTGTAAACCCAACCTTTGTCTAATGTCAGGCTCCAGAGAAAATAACTCCAAAAACAGCATTACCAGCTTCACTTCTAAAATAGATTGACATCTTATTGACATGGTTCACAGAGGTTTAGATGTTGATGTCTGTTTGAAATTAATAGTTTTTGGATATTTTTATGCTTCCTGTTTATATCTTAGTTAGAATGTTAGGGGATTATGTTATCAATAACATAATAATAATGTTATCAATAAACATTTTTAGAATATTTTTAGAGAATGTTATCCTACCTTTTAGAAAAACATTCTAGGAGCTGAAACCACTGAAAACATTGCCAAAACATAGTATAATGTTCTCAGCAGCGTCCAGCTATAAGGAATGTACATTGTCAAACATACACAACTATCAGCAGATCATAGCAGCGGGCATTTCCTTCCGAGTCTACAATCCTCTATGCCTATTCAAACAGAGTGTTCTGATGTGGGGGTTAAAAAAAGGACATAATATAGCCTATTACTTCTACATTATGATGTTTTTAAAAATATCTTGATTTATCAAAATCTTGACAGCATTATATGTGGACCTCAGAGTACAGTACAAAATACAGTAAAAAAAAAAGAGATAGTGACCCCCTTATATGCAGAGAACAAATTCAGAGTATGGGACACAATACTTGGCCATCACATCAGTCACTTCCACTTAAATGTCAAAAACAACAGCTTTTAATTGTAGCCACTGTATTGTTGAACTGGCGTAATTAATGGCTAAAATTGAGGGGAAAATAAATTCAATAGAGAAATTATTTGCAGCATTGGTATTAATGATACTGGCCTTCATTAATAATAAACTACTTAGTAAAAAGATGTGATTAAATTATATTAATCAATCAATCAATCACCTTTATTTATATAGCACTTTTAACAATACAGATAGTGTCAAAGCACTGAACAGTATCAAATTGGAGAACAGAGTGTCAATAATATATAATGGGAAGATTAAACATTACATTTTCAGTTAAAAGCATTTCATTATTGAATATTAAATTGGATCTTTGTTATCAAATCGCTAGAAAATAAGTGTTCCCAACTAAGCAAGCCAGAGGAGACAGCGGCAAGGAACCAGGGGCCTCATTTATAAAGTGTGTGTACGCTCAAATTTGATCTTAGAGTGTGCGTACGCTTAAATCCAAAAAAAAAGTACACTTGTCCAAGACATGGATTTTCAGGATTTTCATATTGCTTTGATTCAAAGTTCCTCAAGAGCATTTCGAAAACATAAGGAACCAATGTCATACACAGATCGGTCTTCACATGCAAACTAAGACTAAACCTATAGATCTTTTAGGCAATATAGAAATCCTGGCTAGGACATGTCAGCGATAAAAGAGCATGCATGTATGGTCAGCCTAATTAAACACATTTTAAATATACAATTATTGCAGTATGTTGTTTCTACATTATTTTGGAAGTTTAATGTGAATTATGACAATGTAAATATAGCATTATATGCCATAATCATGATTAATTACAGAAAAAAATGTCTTGTGTATGTTGTGTGCAATATCTCTGATCTACTGTATTGCCTATTGTATTATATTCCATTCTACAGTGACAAATTAAACCAACGGGAGCCCAGTAGTGTGTCCATAAAGAGTGACATGTCTATGGAGCAGCCAGGAAAACTTGAGGATAGACTTAAACCAATTCATCTGAGGTACAACATTCCTGTTAGACATGCATACATAGAGACAACCAACACACAACTAATAATGCAAGCAGGGCATAATTTGTTAAATATTGACTCATCATATTCCATAAATCCATCATATTCTGAAAGCGATTCAAACTCACACTCAGTTTAGCAAACAATCAGACTCCTTCTAACAGCTGTACTGAGAAACATCAGGGTTTCATTAATTATGCTTGAACACAGAGTTTATTTCTTGTGATAATCCAAAAGCTTTTGCAAAAATCTTATTAGCTTTTTGTCAGGATCCAGTGCGATGCTAACAGCTGGTTTCCGCTAAAAAAATAAGTGTTCCCAACTAAGCAAGCCAGAGGAGACAGCGGCAAGGAACCAGGGGCCTTATTTATAAAGCGTGTGTACGCAATAATCTCTGATCTACGCTAACCTGATTTTGCCAAGTGCAACAAGTCCCTGGGTCAACATATTTGTTGACCCTGGGACAACATTGTGATTAACCAATCAGATTTGATTAAACAGTTTACAGTTTTTGTGATGTTTAGGCTTATAATCAGTGTTTGGTGCTTGTACATCAGTGTCAGTCATCTATCATTTCATCTGATTTTAGACAATACGCATGGGTAAGGGTAGATTTAGGTGTGGAGATATGGTCAAGATTGTATTTTAAAATGTTGTCCCAGGGTCAACAAAATATGTTGACCTAGGGACACATAGTACTTGGCAAAATCAGGACGTGCTCTGATCTACTGTATTGCCTATTTTATTATATTCCATTCTACAGTGACAAATTAAACCAACGGGAGCCCAGTAGTGTGTCCATGAAGAGTGACATGTCTATGGAGCAGCCAGGAAAACTTGAGGATAGACTTAAACCAATTCATCTGAGGTACAACATTCCTGTTAGACATGCATACATAAAGACAACCAACACACAACTAATAATGCAACCAGGGCATAATTTTTTAAATATTGACTCATCATATTCCATAAATCAATCAAATTCTGAAAGCGATTCAAACTCAGTTGTTCACACTCAGTTTAGCAAACGATCAGACTCCTTCTCACAGCTGTTCTGAGAAACATGCTATGCAGGAGTGCTGTCAAGGAGAAAATTGTCATCAATCCGAATTAATCCAATGTGATTTCAGGGTTTCATTAATTATGCTTAAACACAGAGCTTATTTCTTGTGATAATCCAAAAGCTTTTGCAAAAATCTTATTAGCTTTTTGTCGGGAACCAGTGTGATGCCAACAGCTGGTTCACCTACAAAGTGACGTCATAGTTTCACCACCCTGTTATCACTACTCTACTCTATTATACTCATTTCCACAGTAAAAAATCAAACTCACCAGAGTCCAGTTGTGTTTCCATGAAGAGTGACCAGTCTTTGGACATTTCAAAAACATTTAAAGGAAGACACACATCAACTGATCTGAGGTACAACACTGACAAGTCAGACAGACAGATTATTATGGTTTTTTTTTTCCAGAAATATAATGGGACATCCATTTAATGACAGTAACTTGTCATGCTGTACCATGCAGTATCCAGAGTAGACAGTATCCTTAATAAAAATGAATTCTGTTTGCTTTTGTCATGCCTAGATTAACACGTTTATTTGCTTTACTGTCACCTTCGCCTCTTTAATTATGTTGTCATTTGTTATTTTATTTTCATTTCCATTCCATATTTTCACTCTCAACTGGTCCAAAGCACATTCAGATCAAATCTGATGAAAAGGTTTGAGTGTCTGTATGAAGGAACAGCAAAGCAGGAAAACCCAACACTCCTGAATGAGATCTACACAGAGCTCTACATCACAGAGAGTGAAAGTGGAGAGATCAATAATGAACATGAGGTGAGACAGATTGAGACACAATCCAGGAGAGCAGGAACAGAGGACACAGCAATCATATGTAATAACATCTTTAGACCTTTACCTGGACAAGACAAAGCGATCAGAACTGTGCTGACAAACGGAATCGCTGGCATTGGAAAAACAGTCTCTGTGCAGAAGTTCATTGTGGACTGGGCTCAAGGGAAAGAGAATCAGGACATCCAGCTCATATTTCCACTTCCTTTCAGAGAGCTCAACTTGATAAAGGACAAAACACTCAGTCTTTTAGATCTTCTTCATGTCTTTTTCGCTGAAACCAAACAAATGGACATATCCAGTGATGAATATAAAGTGTTGTTCATCTTTGATGGTCTGGATGAATGTCGTCTGTCTTTGCACTTTCAGAGCAATCAGAGGTTGCGTGATGTAAGTGAATCAGCCTCAGTGGATGTGTTGCTGATAAGCCTGATTATGGGAAATCTGCTTCCCTCTGCTCTCATCTGGATCACCTCCAGACCAGCAGCAGCTGATCTCATCCCCTCTGAGTGTTACCATCGAGTGACAGAGGTACGAGGATTTAATGATCCACAGAAAGAGGAATATTTCAGGAAGAGAATCAGTGATCAGAGTCTGGCCAACAGAATCATCTCACATCTGAAGTCCTCAAGGAGCCTCTACATCATGTGCCACATCCCAGTGTTCTGCTGGATCTCAGCCACTGTTCTAGAGAAGATGTTGACTGAAGCAGAGAGTGGAAAGATTCCCAAGACTCTCACTCAAATGTACACACACTTCCTGATCATTCAGACCAACATCAAACATGAGAAGGACTATGAGAAGAAAGTCAAAGATGAAGACATGATTGTCAAACTGGGGAAACTGGCTTTTGAGCAGCTTGTGAAAGGCAACTTGATCTTCTATGAGGAAGACCTGAGAGATTGTGGCATTGATGAGGCTGAAGCATCAGTGTACTCAGGATTGTGCACTCAGTTCTTCAGAGAGGAGTTTGGCTTGAATCAGGGGAAAGTCTTCTGCTTTGTTCATCTAAGCATCCAGGAACATCTAGCAGCTCTATATGCACACCTGTCCTTTACAAAGACCTGCATAAATGTGTTTGACCAAACTGAACAAAATGACTTTAAAGTTGTAAGCCGGAAGAAAAAAAAAAAATTATTTGGTCTGCATCAGAGAGCTGTGGATGAGGCTTTGCAAAGTAAGAATGGGCATCTAGACCTTTTCCTGCGTTTTCTTCTGGGTTTCTCATTGAAGTCCAGTCAGACTCTCTTACGAGAACTACTGAGACTGACATTAAGCTGCTCCTACAACAAAGAGGAAACGATTAAGTTCATCAAAGAGAAGATCAGGCAGAATCCCTCTCCAGAGAGATCCATCAATCTGTTCCACTGTCTGAATGAACTGGGCGATGATTCACTGATGCAGGAGATCCAATATTATTTGACATCTAAAAAAATAAAACAAACCAAACTCACCTCTTCACAGTGGTCTGCCCTGGTTTATGTGTTACTGACATCAGAACAAAAGATGGATGTTTTTGTTCTAAAAAAGTTTATTGGACCCCAGAATACAGCAGATGAAGTTCTTCAGAAGCTGCTGCCTGTGGTTAAAGAATTCAGATCAGCTCAGTAAGTCACACTGACAGCAGTCACTACACTGATAAAACATGATCACATTCATGATTTTAGCATGTGCTTTCTTACCAAAAGTTCAAAAGGAGAAAAGTTCACAAAATCACTGGCTAGACCTGGGGCCATGCAAGCTGCCACAATGCTCTAATACCAGTGTGATAGAAGTACTGAAGGAAACAGAATGATTTTAAACTTTGTTTTACATTTGATACACACATTTAGATTAAATGTGTGTTTCATATGTACGGAGTTAAGCACACAAATTACATAACACAATCATTTACGATATAAATAAAGAAAAATATTTGGTAGTGGATGTGCTGCTGCTTTCTATGTTTAAATGTTTTATTGAAAGGAAGGGTTTCTCTTATTAATTGTGTTCTAAATTAAATAGCCAACAGTGATGCACATTTGATTAAGTAGATTAGCAACGTATGACAGACACTGCTGGACTTGTTTGGTGGACAAACAGTCCATTGTTTAGTTTGAAAAGGTATGATGACACAGTAGCTACTGTAGGCCTACAGTTGCTCCCACATGCAGCAGTAGTGTAGAAGCCTAGTGTTACTATCACATCCTGGTCTGATAACAATCATATCCCCCTTCCGTGGTCTTTCCAACAATTTTTATGAAAAATGCCATTGCTGTAGAATGGGAAGGAAAAGGCAATTAAGATTTGCATGATTTTTTTGTTTTGTCCTTTCAATGACATGCTACAAGCAATATTGCATCAATTTGATTTAAGCTTAATATAGGATTGCCAAGCAGTGCCATGCACAAATGTTTTGAAGGGCAGTTGCTCAAACCAAGAAAAGGGTGCAAAATGTATGGGAGGGAAAGTATTCAAATCAATCACGCAATAATTCACTAATGACACTTGTCAAATTACTGGTATTTGCGCCATTATTTAATGTCTAAATTAAAAACATGTCTTAAAACAGGTGCTAGTTTGTGCTGTTCTTGGTAGATTGCGCTGGTCATTATAAAAATGATCTGGCTGCGTATGTTCTTTAATGTACGCATTGTTAATCAAAAACACACAGAATTTTCCCCTACCATCAGCGCTTTTATGGAATTATATGAATTACATTTTTTGTTTTCAGATTTGTTTCTTTAATTACATCTGGTGTCAGTTCCTCACTCGTTCTTTAATCTCTACAGGCTGAATCAATGCGGAGTCACAGATGAAGGTTGTGCTGCTTTGGCTTCAGCTCTGAGATCAAACCCCTCACAGCTGAGAGAACTGGATCTGTCTGGAAATGAGTTAGGAGACTCAGGAGTAAATCTGCTCTCTGGTGGACTGAAAGATCCTCATTGTAAACTGGAAACACTGCAGTAAGATTTTATAAATGTGTCAACATTTTAATTCTCCTGCTACTAGGATTAATGACTGATATACAAAAATACTAAATTAAAACAAAAACCAAAAAAAAGACTTTAAGAAAGTGTCCTGTCAGGTAACTGAAGATGATGTTTTTTTTTTGTTTGTTTGTTTTGTTGTAAATCTTTATTAGATTCTTTAGGTGTCTGAGTCTGACATAATTTTGCTTAATTTATGACAGCATACATATGATTGGATGATACCTAAAATATTTTATATGTTTTTAAAAAAGGGAATTTATACCCATGTAGAAGTGGGTCTAAACCTTAGACTAGACTAGTTAATCATGTGATGCATTAGAATGGATTATGCCAGTATTTCTGATTTTGCAGTTTCTGCTTATCTGAGCAGTAGATCCTGAACTGAGAGACTGAAGAGTGTTATTGTTCTCTATACAGGCTGAATCATTGTGGTGTCACAGATGAAGGTTGTGCTGCTCTGGCTTTAGCTTTGAGATCAAACCCCTCACACCTGAGAGAACTAAATCTATCTAGAAATAAACTACAAGACTCAGGACTGAATCTGCTCTCTGATGAACTGAAAAATACTCACTGTCAACTTAAGAAACTAAGGTAAGATTGTATAAAATCTCAAAATCTTTTGTCTCCTACTACTAGGGTTAATGAATGATACAATAAAACAAAATCATAACTAATACAACCAAAAAACGCCTTTTTTTAAATCTTCATTAGGTTCTTTAAAGTCTGACATAATTTTGCTTAATTTTTTTATGATAGTATACAAGTGATTGGATGATGCATAAAGATAAAGACATGGAAAATTGAAATTAACTGTGAAATACCTATGTAGATGTGGGCCAGAACCTTAGACTGGACTTGATTAAAGGGATAGATCATCCTCACCCTCATGTCGTTCCAAACCTATAAGACCTTTGTTCATCTTCAGAACAAAAGTTAAGATATTTTTGATGAAATCCAAGAGCTTTCTGACCCTTTAGACAGCAAGGGTCCTACCGTGATCAATGCACAGATCCTGAACTGAGAGAGTGAAGAGTGTGTCATTGTTCTCTACAGGTTGTGGGATTGTGGTGTGACAGATGAAGGTTGTGCTGCTCTGGCTTCAGCTCTGAGATCAAACCCCTCACACCTGAGAGACCTGGATCTGAATTATAATAAAATAGGAGACTCAGGTCTGAATCTGCTTTCAGATGCACTAAAGGATCCTCAGTGTGAACTGGAGACACTGTGGTAAGATTTTCAGACAATTAAAGATTATGTTGCTTTAATCTTCATTTGATTCAAATTTTTTATTATTGTTTTAATATGGAACAGTTTAGGGTTTTAAAAAAGGCCCTGACATTTCTACCCATATTTTTACTTTCTATTCTGCCATTTACATTTCTACTTTCCTCATGTCAGTGGCTACGTGAGTATTTTCTTTGCAACAATTTGCAACAATCCCCAGTGTTAAATCAACACTTCTCAGAGTATATTTGGTCCCACTCCAAATAGTGTTAAAAGTTAATGAGGTAATTAAGAGATTAATTGAGTGATGACTGACCATTATTGAAGACACCTGATGTTAACAAGCAGAATCATCAAAGAAGAAAATCTTCTTTATTCGAGTGCCTTGGATTTATATGTATCTTTCATGTTGAGGAATCCCAATATCCAAAGAGCACAGATTTATGACTTTCAATACCCCAGTAGCAAGGTTGTTTTGCATATTTTTTTAACTCAAGAAAATCACTATTTTTATGTCACCATTTTAGTGGTCAGTGTTTATTTTAGTTGGGCTCTTAACCCTTGACTTTTTAGCTTTAGATTTTGTTGGCTGCTGTAACTGCTGTAACATGCATTGCAGCATGAATAAATTATGAGCAGAATTGTCTTTATAACTTCTTTTATTTTGAATATACTGTTTATCACCATTGTTGAGATTCATACGCTGATTCTTGATGTCTGTGTCTGCCTAAAACAATTACTTTTATCTTTCTCAATCCAAACAGCTCGTAAGAAATCCTTCCAGAATTTGTAGAAAACACAGATTCAATGTGGAATCACAAAGATGTTGTGATCAATAAAGGAAGTTTACACTCCTTAGTGATTCATATCAAATGATGGTTATGTTTGAACAAAATCATCATCACCTGGCGACTCTTGCTCTTTGCTTGTCTGTTTGTTATAACTCCGTTACAGCAGCCAAACAACATCTAATGTTAAAAAGTCAAGGGTCAAGAGCCATACTAAAGTAAACACTGACCACTAAAATGGTGACATCAAAATTATTTTCTTCTTTGATGATTCTGCTTGTTAACATCAGGTGTCTTCAATAATGGTCAGTCATCACTCAATTAATCTCTTAAATACCTCATTAACTTTAACACTGCTTCAGTGTTACTTTAACACTATTTAGAGTGGGACCAAATATATTCTGAGCAGTGTTGATTTAACACTGGGGATTTTATTGTGTAGTTAGATGCTGTTACTTAGTGTAAATAGTGCCAGATATCTGCACCTTGCTATTGTGGTACATTATAAAACATTATGCAATAATAACATATAGAGAGTTAATTATATTTTCTATTAACATAAACTGATAAATACCCAAGCCTGCTTTGTTTGTGAAGCTGATGCCAAAGATCTGGATGAACTCAGATTCTGTAACATTATATATCAGTTTATATGAAGATACAAGCATTCCTACCATGAGACCTGTTAATTGTGATGTGGATTAAGTCTCTCTTTCTGATTGTGAAGTTTCTGCTTATCTGAGCAGTATATCCTGAACTGAGAGACTGAAGAGTGTCATTGATCTCTACAGGTTGAATAATTGTGGAGTCACAGATGAAGGTTGTGCTGCTCTGGCTGCAGCTCTGAGATCAAACCCCTCACACCTGAGAGAACTGAATCTGACTGGAAATAAACTAACTGATTCAACTCTGAAGCTGTTCTCTGAAATGGAAAAAGATCCACGTTATGGACTGAGGAGGCATCTGTGAGTAGTGATGTCCATGTATTGTAATTGAAATGCAATTTTTATTTTATAGTTGAATGGTTCCTCATACAATATTTTTATTCTGTTTATAGTAATTTGATTAATGTTGTTAATTTTGAATGTTGTGATACTTTTCTGGTGTCAATTTATGTTAATAGACACCCTCCGAGACATGAATTCCTAAATTCACAAATAAATACCATCTTGATGTTTTTATTATTTTAGAATGATTATTATTATTATTATCATTATTATTATTTTAAAGCAAGAACATTATTATTTGTAATATACAATATGTATCACAATTTTTTAAGGGTCAAAGCTTAAAAGTCATCCACAGTATTTTTTGGATTTGACATATTAAACTGGATAATTAAGTGGCGCTTTTTGACACAATTTTTCACAGGATTATATTATCATCTTAGTAGAGCAAAGTTTGTTTTAGTTGTTCTAGAGTGGATAATGCAGTAATGTCAAATGTATTTGACTGTCTGTCTTTTACTTTCAGGTTTTAGATGTTAGTCTGATCTTCTCTGGATCTGCTGATGGTGAATTAAGAGTCACTACAGACAGACATCACATTCAACAGAATCAACAGACATAACCCCATAGTGACCATCACACATGCATGTATTTGTGGAACTTTCTAGAACAGTGGTTTTCAAACTTTTTTAAGAGCAACCCTATTTTTTTCTTTTTAAATTGACGTGACCCATACACACAATTACACACACACATATGTATATATATATATATATATATATTAGGCTTGCCACAATAGACGTTGTTGGCAGTATGCCACCGTGACACTGTCCCCCACCGTCATTTAGACTTTTTTATAATAATTAAAAAAAAATTGTTTGGTGAGAAAAAGACAATTAAAACTGAACATGGCTGCTCAATGCAGCACATCGAAGGAATGACAGTCATGTCCAGATCAGATTTCTTTTATCTAGTGCAGCTGACCGACAAGAAAAGTGGCGATGATGGAAGAGTTTCAAAACGAAATGCAAAAGCACCTGTTAAAATATGGATTTTGAAAAGCTTTAAAAAAAAAAAAAAAAAGCTTCATTATTTTACATCAGGGTGTATGCCGTCCATGCCTCCTTATTTTTTAACTCATTTTGTCAATAAATGTTATGTGTTTCATAATTATTTGGTCCTCAGCAAATACAGCAAAGAAAGCACAAAAAGCGTGCTTCCTTAAATCACAGAAAAGCTGTCTCTCATTTGTTTATTGCAATCTCCGAAAATTCAGCTATAATAAATGAATCTATCTGCATGGCACAGTTAATCTCTTATTTACATCACCTTTACACTTTGTTCATTATAATGAGAGGATTCGCAAGCTTCCAGAACTCTGGAGTCTGGACGGTAAAAGAGCAGTGGATCTGATTGGCCACTGCATTAACCTATAGAAATCAACAAATATGTCTGTGATTTGCTACAATGTTGAATGCTGCGCAAACACAAATACACATTAAGGCGGCTGCCACTTACTTTCGTTTCGAGTCTTGAACATAATTGTTGCATATAAGTTTTCCTCAAATCATTCTGGCGACCCATTTTCTCGTGACCCAGGGGTTTGAAAACCACTGTTCTAGAATGACCCAATACTTGATCCAAAGTCAAAGAAACCTTTTGTTATTACTTCAGAACTGAAATTTGTACTGGTGCCCCTTTTTGCATAAAGATTTTACAAGCTAATTGTTACAATCAGGGCATCTTCTGTTCAGTTCATATTAGAAAAGAATTCAAACCAACATGTGCCTGACACTGGGTTACAGTCCAGGACTTTATTTATGATTAACTGACATAAGCTTGAAAAAAAAAATTGGTCATTTCATGCAGGTCATTTCTGGATGTCTGTAATTTGATCCAATATAGAGGTGCCACTGTAGTTGTTTGTCTCCAGTGCCAGAAGATTCTGTATGTAGTTTTGAGGCAAGCCATTCTGTTGAGCCCCTAAGCATACAACCTAGATGAAAAATTAGATAAGATAAGGATTCAAATGAAGAAGAGACTCTTCAGTGACACGTATCATGATAGTTATGCAGCTAGACATCAGGTCTTATGATAATCTTGTACATAAAGTTAAAAATACAACTATATAAAGAACATCTGAAAGTTACAGTTTAAAACACTCATTAATATTTGATAAGAGGGGTGAACTATGTACTTTGTGATCTGTAATTGAATGTTATACTTTGGTTTGGTCAGTCAGGCTAATAACGGACAGTAAAGTGTACCTTTTTATACTGTGGTGAAGGTGAACAGGCTCTGAAGTTGTTCATCTTATACGTCCGGCAGAGAAGTGGCCCTTCCTTTGTTTCCACTGTGACCTCTAACGGGCTGTACACACCTTCATGAACCTGTTCCTGTCTGAATCACATGCAAGATACAGAAAACATGCCTAAATATAGAGATTTCACTCTTGAGTACAACATTTTCAACATAAAGAAGCTTTACAGGGTGCAATAAGAATGCACAATATATTGATTGCCTATTTTACTTTTTTGTATGTTTAAGTTAATCGTAATAAGCTGATTATAAAAGCCTATGTTATAGCTTTTTTTAAACCTAAATGCTATTTTGTAAATAACAAAAGCACTAAAAACCAGCACACTACAAAGCTACTTACAAAATAAATAAATGCACATGAAAAAGCAATATGAGATGTACGCTTCACTGTTTGAAAAGAAATCAATATCCCGTACAATACTGATCATGAATAATAGTTTTACTGTGAATACGTGATTTTGGGAGGGATCTCAATCCCAGGTGATCTCACCGGTCTAAACTGGTCAGGTTTTGTCTGTCTATCCTCCACACGACTCCCCAGACCTCGTCTCCTTCACTCTCTTGTATTGTGGCCACTCCACCGTGCCAAGCACAGTCAGTGCAGTCGCCCGGAAGACCGAAATTCAGCCTGTAGTCCTGAGATACAGTACATGTCTTTGATATATACAATGACATTTTATAGTGTATTATAGTACATGTCCATGAACATCCTGTTGTATGATGCTGTTTTAAAATAATGTATATATTTTTTAATTATTGTTAAAAAAATATTTTTACATACATCCCCCCACCCCCAAGAAATATTGCATCCATGTGAACTTCATTTTGAAAACCACCAAGGTAACATTGTTTCAAATTTCCACACAAATATTTTCTGTTGTTTTTAGTGCATTTGTGCTTAACAGCTGCTATGGTTAATTTGTCAATTCCAACCATTATAAATGTAATGTACACAATACTTTCAATCTGTGTTATTTTGTCCTTCTATGTATGTATCTCCATTCATTAAGTGTTTAATATGGTAATCAATCAAATAATGGGTTGTTTACGTTACCTGTATTCTGCCGACGCAGTTAAACACAGCTGATGGGTTTTTCAGCTGAAGTCTCTCTTTCAGTAAATTACTGCCAAAAGCAAAGTACATGAAAACCCCGCTGGATGACATCTTACTAAAGCTGTGGTCTAAGCACCGTGAAGAGATAGGCATACGCGTTTTTAAAAACACATCCCGAGGGCTTTTACAACCTTTGAAAGCTCCAGTGTGTTCTCTGCTGTTTGTTTGGCTGAAAGACAGCTTGTCCGATTCGCTGAATCGTTCTCGTGAGTCGACTCTTTAGAATGATTCACAACCGGAGTAACTTTTGAATGGGTTGTATGATGCAAGTTTGGTTTGGATATTAATAAAAAATTAATTTGATATGTTGATTATGATGTCAGCTACATGCGCTATAAATAACCGAATAATTGTTTTAATAGGTTGATTCACATGAACCGATTCGCTGAAGATAACTGACCCGTGCAGTTCGATCAATTTTCAAAATAAAAGTCCCTAACATTCTTTGACGATAAAATACTTGTGTAAAATAATGTTTAGCCAATATTGGGACAATACCATGATGTTAAATCATAACTTTTTATGGAAAGTAAAGATATCAACATATTTGTAAAAGAAAAAAGTAAAACATTTACCTAATCAGAATTTTTCTAGCAACATGAAAAAAGTGACCGAATTGAGAGAAAAATAATGCATTACCAGAAAAAATTCCATTGTATTTCCACATTACCAATGAACAGCTGATCTGATGAACAGAGGTTTTCAGTACCAACAACTGCAGTAAATACTTTAAATAAACTGAACAGATAACCTCTGGTATTGTGGTCTAAATTCACTTAAAAAAAATATATTATTGGACACATGCCATTATCGCTTAAATGAAGTGACATCCTTCAGTAAATCAACTACACCAGTTAGATCAAGGAGTTTATTGACATAAATGTAGAAAAATAACCAGACACCTTTGCAGAAAAATCAGCAGCTAAACAAAAGACTCAAAACAGTTTTCAAAAGAAATGAATTTAATGTACAAAATTCAAACAAATGAAAATCAAAATATTTTCTAAATGAAAAACAAAAAAATGCTGTACAAAGCGCACAAATGTACAGTGGCTTGAGACGTTCATCTCCTCGGGCCGCCGCGTCCACGACCTCTTCCTCTGCCACGACCCCGTCCTCTTCCTCGACCACGGCCAGCCACTGCAGGACAGAGAGGGAACAAACGAACATTATCATCATCAAATCAACCTGTGTGTCAATGTCATGTTTAGATTGTATTTCCCAGCACTCACCAGCCTCTCTCTTCTTTGACTTGACTTTGGGCTCGATGTCGACCAGCAGCGTGTCCAGAGGAAGACTGTCGGGCAGGATGAAGTAGCGGATGTTGTTGCCACGGATACTGAGAGACTCCAGCTGAGTGGGCTCTCTGTTTTTGAGGGTCATCTTCACAGCTTTGAGGTGAGTGTTCATACTGACATCCACACCTGATTATAAAGCCAAAGACAGAAAACATACCCAAGTCAATGATTACTCTCAGACGTAAACCAAGTAGATACTTTGATGTTGGTAGACAATGTTTAATTGCATTTTTTTGAACCATATTTACCTGTAATGGTGCCATGGACCTGTGTGCCATTCTTCAGCTCAATGGTGACAGTTTCATGGCTCAATTTCATCAAAAACCTGCAGGATCACAATCAAAAACAATGACTGTAACATTACAGCAGCAGAAACATCACACACAAAGCATCTGGTCAAATCTATTACACCAACTCTTTATTGCGTTGTTGATGTACTTTACACCTAATCATTATCAGATTTCCCTTGTAACATTAATATAGAAAATATATGTACACGAGCTCTGCAGATTTTATTTGTAGTAACAAGCAAACAGAAAGTTACTAGCGTTAAAAGCGGTTGTTTCTGTTGTTGCATTTAAGATTTAAAACCCGGTATCTACAAACGAATGTGTCAAATGCATAGTTTCATAAACCTAAGACTACTCTAAAAAATAACTAAGTGCATTTCAAACATCTAATGAGAAGAGAAACCCCAAACAAACACATTCTGATTCATTCATTCCCGCCTGCTGCAGCTAACAGCTAACAGCTAACCAGCAGCTACAAACAATCTAACTCCATCCGTCAAATTAAACTATATATCACTGTATATAATTGATGCATATTAATAATATAATACATGTAGATGTTTATTACCTGACGAGTTTCATGCTGGCGGTGGATTTTAAGGGTAAATCCTCCACCGAAAGGAGAAAAAATTGTAGCGAAAAACGACAGAAAAGCGTCGGCCGCTACTGGAGGTTTGAGAGGAATAACTTCCGGCGCGAAACGGAAGCGGAATCCGTGACAGCGCAAGGGCTGCCACTGCAGACCAAAATCACCGGAATATTTTACACACATAAAAAATACATTTTAAAATATTTAATTATATTAAATTAATTTATATTTAATAAGAATAAATATTTATAAAATAATTTTAGAAGTGTATCTATATTTATTTATTACGATAAAACCTATACAATGATTCATATCCACGTCTAGATTACAGACCTCCAAAAATGTGTCACAGTACATGTGCTAAAGAGCTCTCAGTTATTTTTATTTACCCAAAACAGCAATATTGCTTGACGTTTAAAAAGTTAAATTGAACAAATCTGGCAAGCCTGTAACAGGAAGTGAATCCCGGAAGTAAGCGCTCATTGAAACATCACGTCAAAAGTGAGTCGAGCGTTAAATTAGGGGAATTAAACAGGCGCGCTTCATCATGAGGAATCGTCGATGACTTCATAGGGTTTATGTGAGGATGCTGCAGTGAAAAGCGGGTCAGATATCAGAAGAAGAGTCTGGAGATGTTCTGAAGGATGTTGATGCGCGGGTTTAGACTGACGTGTGTTAGTGTGCGCGCATCAGGACTGGTTGACAGCGGATCTCCTCGTTATTTTCTGCATCGGTCCTCGGAGCAGCATGTTGATGAGCGGTTTCTGCTCGTGTGTGTGCTGTGATTGATGCAGTAAGATGTTTCCTAAGACGTCTCTGACGAGTCTGATCGTGGGGGTCTTCCTCCTCTATGTGCTGCACACATGCTGGGTCATGTACGGGATCGTTTACACCAAACCCTGCGAGAAACCCAAGAGTGACAGCTGTATATCTCCCTACCTAGCCGGAAAACCGCGCCTGCAGGTGAGAGTGCCTTGTGCTTCCACGTCTCAACACTTACAGCTTCTTCTCACACACTGCGTGTAAAACCCGGTCTTTAGGGACCAATAAGATTACGATCACGGGGATTTTCAATATTTTAGATGCCATGGATCCCCAAATATAATCATTCTTGTGCAAGGGGCCCCAATCGAAGTATAGTATAGTTTCATGCAAATTTAGGCTGTAAACATTTTTAGTTTCTAAGTCATTAAATTTTTTTTTTACATATTTATTTACTTATTAAATTTTTTATAATTTGATTATTCCTTGTTTTTGTAATCAACTTAATCAATCAATTATAGATTTATTTTAATATAATTTTATTTCTCTATTTTTTTTTTTTTTCAAATATTGTAATCTAGGCTAATATTTATCTATTTTTATACATGTATTTTTATTTATTGATATACTTTAGTCTAATTCTATTTATTTATTGTTTAATCTAATTTATTTGATATACTTAATCTAGTTTTTATTTATTCATTTTTATATTCTATATATATTTATTTATTTAAATACCATTGTTTATTTTTTATTACTCATTTTAATCTCATGTTTATTTGTAATTTAATTAGAAATTAGAAGTTAAATTTTATTACATTTATTTTGTATGTAATTGTTTATGTTTTAATCTTTTTTTTATTTACTTTATTTATTTATTATATTTATTTGTTTATTTAAATCAAATTTGTATATGTTTTATTCATTTATTTGAATTTAAAATCTAATTTTTTATGTATTTTAATCTAGTTTATTTTAATTCTTTTAAATTATATATATATAGAGAGATTTTTTTTACACTGTTTATCTCTAAACATTTCCACATTTCACCAACATTAGCAGACATTTATTTATTTATTATTTACATTTGTTTTAATTTTAATTTTCTTATTTAAATGGAAAATAATCAACATTATGCAATAAAAAAACATTACAGTAAACAATAAGAGTGTGTATATATATAATAATAAATGCATATTTTGGATGTGTGTTTTTCAGCTAAGTGTCTACACCGCATTAAGACCCAATGCCGATGGTGGACACAGTCTGATCCACAGAGAGGAAGAGTTTGATGTCAGCACCAGGTTTGAGAGGTAAAAGCAATGTGCTTTAGTAGATAACTAACACATCCTATCACAGTTCCTCTGTCGTTTCTTCCTGTAGGGCTTCATTTGTGTCCATTACAGGCAACAGTCACATACCAGATCTGCTCTCTCACATCTGTGCTTCTGTCTTTTCAAGGTTAGTCAATGTGTCTTTGCCGAAGAAGACCCGCAAAAATGGCACGTTGTACGCCATGGTGTTCCTGCACCAGGCCGGAGTCTCGCCGTGGCAGGATCCACATCAGGTGCATTTAGTCACTCAACTGACCACATACATGCTGCCCAAACCTCCGGAGATCAGCCTGATCACAGGCCAGGACGAGCCGCAGGTAAGCTGAAGCACACGTCCTCCATCTGAACGAGTCTTTATTCATGCTGCTGTAAAAGAGTCTGATTTGTTCTCAGAAACCGGATCAGCAGAAGCAGAGCAGCGACTCTGAGCTGGACCGCCCCGTTTCTCACTGGCGTTCCCGTCTGACCGTGAACGTGGTGTCTGAGAACTTCCTGTTTGATCGAGAGGCACTTCCTGGAGATGTGCACCGCTACATGAGAGTGTGAGTCTATCAGGTTCATTCACATTACACCTGACCTCTGCTGTGACCTGTAGGCCATTAAGGGATACAGCAATACATCTATGAGATAATTGCTATGTCTTACAGGGACTGACCACGTTTAAAAGCATGTCAAATGATTCATACAGTGGTTTTTCATCATCCTACCTGCCTCTCTAATTCGTCTTCACGTTCCTGTCCTGCAGATATCAGAGCGGGAAGAAGATGATCTACCTGCCGCTGTTGTTTGTGGATGAGCTGAGCAACCGAGTGAAGGATCTAATGGTGATGCTCCTCTAATTCTCTGTGCTCCAGTGGTTTAATCTTGCAGTTAAACTGTAGTGGACGTGCTCACAGAGTGATAATGTGTTTGGTTTGAAACGTGTCCTGCAGGAGATCAACAGCAGCTCCACTGAACTGCCTCTGACCATCTCGTACGACTCCATCGCTCTCGGGAAACTGCGCTTCTGGATCCATATGCAGGACGCCGTTTATTCCCTGCAGCAGTTCGGTAAGAATCGCCTGACTCCTGCCTAATTAAAGTGAATTTGTCAAGGTTTAAAACTGAGAGCCACAGTGTTTAGGGTTGTTGTTAATGTATGTGATGGCAAAAACCTAATTTAATTGAAAGCCTATTTTATATTTTTATATTTATTCAAAATGCATTTAGTGGTATATATATATATATAACTGGATGTATTCATTTAAACATTTAAAATTTATGTCCATTAAGTAATATAGTTCATTTAGTTAACTGTTTTGAATTGTTATTAAATAGTTAATTCATATATATATATAATTTTATAAACCTATATAATGCTAATACAAATAAATATTTAAAAAAGAACAATTGTATTAAATTAAATGTAATAAATATTAATTTAAAGAAAACTGTATTTCTGTCAAGTAATGTTCAGTTTTGGACTGCTAAACACTGTCAAACTAATGCAGAAAATATAAGTCAGCACAATATTTTTTGCACTCCAGGCTTTACTGAAAAGGATGCAGATGAAATCAAGGGAATATTTGTGGACACCAATCTGTATTTCCTTGCACTCACCTTTTTTGTGGCCGCCTTTCACGTAAGTGTGTGTTTTACATTTTTTCACTATATTGTGTTAGTGCTGTCTGAATGCTGTTCATATAGATAGAGTTTATATTTCACTTCTTTACATTGCTGTCTTCTGTCCAGCTTTTGTTCGATTTTCTGGCTTTCAAAAATGACATCAGTTTCTGGAAACACAAGAAGAGCATGGTTGGGATGTCCAGCAAAGCAGGTCTGTCAACACTCTTTGTTCAGAAATAAGCTTCCTTCACACCGCTGATTTACATGCCTGTAATACATGCAAAGTACTTTTTGCAGAAGTGAAAGAGTGTTTTGTGTTAGTGGAAATATGGTCAGATGAGCACCCATCACAGAAAAACTGAACCGAATACAATAGAGGTTTATGATATTATTTTTAAAAATAAAAATGTTAACTAAAAATAAAATATTAAATGACACAAATGAATTTCAGCTAGTGTCCAAGTCAACATGTCTCACTTTTCATTCCAAACAAAACTTATAAATATTACACAACAAAAAATTAAAATACAAGCAAATTGAAATTAATATATTAAAATTAGTATGTTTTAATTTTTGTCTTGAACTTTTGTATTTCCGTATTTTATGATTGAGACTATATACTTTGAAGATATTGCACTATAAATAAACAAAGTGCATTAACCTCAAATTATATACAGTTTCAAATATAGCTTCATTTTTTTTTTTTGGATAATTGTTATATTTATACATTTTGATTTATAGTTGTGGAAAAAATGGTATGGTTGCATCACCAACTGATTTATCCAAATAAGTTAGCATATATCAGGTGATTGGATGTGGGTTGATGTGCAATGTTTGTGGTTTCTCAGTGCTGTGGAGGTGTTTCAGCACTATTGTGATCTTCATGTATCTGCTGGATGAGCAGACCAGTCTCCTGGTTCTGATTCCTGCTGGGATTGGCTCTCTGATAGAGGTTTGTTTTGGTGTTCTTCGCATCAGGTGGACATAATAAACATGCTCCTGCAGCTTGTCTCTTGTATTTTTGAACGCCTGTGCTCTTGTTGTTGTTCAGGTGTGGAAAGTGAAGAAAGCTTTTAAAATCCACGTCGTATGGAGGGGCTTGACTCCCACATTCCTGGTACACCTTCATGGTTTCTCTTTAGCTCTCTAACCAGTCTTGTTTAACAGTGATTATCATGGTTAACAGTGATTATTCTCTAACTATTAATTCTTCAGTTTGGGAAGTTGGATGAATCTGAGAAACGAACAGAGGAATATGACACACTGGTGAGTATGAGCGTCATCCAAACTGCAGTCTTCTGATTACGTATAGATATGTATCTAAAGATGTATTTGAATGTTGTTGGTCTGAGCAGGCGATGAAGTATCTGTCGTATCTGCTGTATCCTCTGTGTATCGGCGGAGCCGTTTACGCTCTTGTGTTTGTCAAGTACAAAAGGTAAAACAGAGTATTAAACACTTTTTTGCTGAATAACTTATCAATGTTGCACAACTGATGAATATTTGTGTTTGAACAGCTGGTACTCCTGGATTATTAACAGTTTGGTCAATGGTATGTTTCATTTTGTTGCTTTATCTGACTGATTGATTTATTTAGAAACAGTAATGTTGTAAATTAAATGAATTGTTTGTTCTGATTCAGGGGTGTATGCCTTTGGATTCCTCTTTATGCTGCCTCAACTCTTTGTAAATTACAAGGTTTGTTCAGTCTAAAATACTTCTTTATTTAGAACAATGACATAATGTTTGATTTAATAATCGATGCATTTGTGTTAACAGCTGAAATCAGTCGCTCATCTGCCCTGGAAAGCCTTCATGTACAAGGTGAGAGATGATACCACAGTCATAAATCTCTCTGATGCTGTTTGCATTTTTAAATGCATTATATATGAAGCATTATTATTTGTTTTGACAAATGAGGCTTTTAAAGTACCTACTTGGCTCTGAACTGAACTGAAAAAGAAAAAAAATTATGTATAAAATATTAAATTTTGTAATTTTAAATAGTTTTTCCATATTTTTAGTTGTGCATTATATATTATTTTAAATATTTTTTTATTTTATTACTTAAAAAAATTAAATAAAACAACATATAATCTTATAAAATAATAAAATATCACAGTAGTTGTCTTTTAGCTATTATTGATTTATTGTTTTTTTATATATACATATATATATATATATATATATATTTCTCTTTGTAGTGGTTATCAGATACATGCTATTTTGTAATAAAACAGTTCTCCATATTTCAGTGCCTACATATTTTTTTAAAATATAACAAAATCTTATCAGTTTAATAAAATAATTTCTCATATTAGTTGTCCAATTTAATACATTAATTAATTATTGATTGCTAATATTGAGTAATACTCCTAATATTGACAAAAAAATCATTGCGTATCTATAGGTGTGTTTTTTAGTGATGGTGTCCTTATGATTTTGACACTTATGTTTCTCAACAGGCTTTTAATACGTTTATCGATGACGTCTTTGCATTCATCATCACGATGCCCACATCACATCGTTTAGCGTGTTTCAGAGATGACGTGGTGTTCCTCGTATACCTCTATCAGAGATGGTGAGAAACTACAGCCAAGCACTGATCCAGAGCTGATGTTTAAACACACGGATGTTAAATGAGATGTTGATGTTGTTTCAGGCTCTATCCAGTGGATAAAACCAGAGTGAACGAATACGGCGTGTCTTACGATGAAAAGCCCAAAGGAAAATCCCATAAAGACTGACATCCTCACAACAGAACAGCTACTCATTATCTTAAGATCAGCCATCGGATTCAATAACGAGAGACAACACCGCATTCAGTCGTGCTGTACTAATCAGAGAAATATAACAGGCTTCTCGCTGTTGACTGGACTGAGACACACGTACAGCGTCCGGCAGCTCAAACGGTTGCCAGATCTCCTTTAATTACTGGACAAGAAGTAAATACTATGAAAAGCTTGGTTTAATTTTACAGAATGTATTTCTATGAGACCTTTAATTCAGTCTCAAATAGTGTTTTGAAGTTAAGACCATGTCACACGGGTGCCAAAAGACCAGAGTTTCAGAATAATTATGTGATTTGTTTTGAATATGGATTAATTTTAGTAACATGACTGTTGGTTGTGCGTTCAGAGAGAATGATGTATGTTTGTTTTTGTGTTTCATTCCATTAAAAGTGTTTCTGTGATTCAACTGCTTAATTACAGAGACTTAATTAAACAGTTTTCTACTGCCTTCATTTCTTTTCGTAGCTTTTATGATTTTCAATCATTGATTTTTGACCGTATTAAATGAACTGTTTACCTACTAATCCACCAGTGGTTTACAAAAATAAGTTTATTCATAAACATAAAGCACAAAGTATAAGTACTGTGTATATGTGTGTGTGTGTGTGTAAAATAAACTTTCATCAAAATCTTTTTTTTTTTTTTTTGATCATTATATAGGTTTGTGTTTCAGTAACAGAGGCCTAGTGATCTTATAATTTTAAAAGTATGTTTTTTAAATAGAATTAGGTATTTTTATAGTACCTTGGTATTAAAATCTGATGAAATCGCTGCAGCTGAGAGATTTTTCTTTTGTTTAAAAGATGAATTATTCTTGAATTCGTTAATATTTTGTGGAAGATTGCTTTCTGCGCGTTTTCCAGTTACATATTAATTTTATATCTTTTTTTTTTTATTAATTCAATGCCACAAGAACAAGAGGTATTACATATTCATGTCAAATTAACATTAGCTGCCAGAGAAAAAGAAGAAACAAAATAATAAAAAAAGGAAAATACATTACATAAATTTCAATAATTTTAGATATTAATTTTATATCTGCGCTCTCATAAACACGCGGATACACAAAATAATTGACAGAAGAGACGAGCCAATCACAGCTTCTGGCCTCTAAGCAGATCCCGCCCACTGAAGTGACGCACGAGGCTATATAAAGCATCGCTCCGCCCCCGTTCGGCCCTTTCCGTTCACTGGCATCGCTGTGTTTGAGGTGCTCGGTTCTTCTCACGAAGCTAAGGCCTTTGAATCCGGCGACTAGCACCGTCAAATTTAGGCATCCACGTCTAAAACATTAACCTGCTCAAAGAACAATGGCATCTGTGTCCGAGTTGGCCTGTATTTACTCCGCTCTCATCCTCCATGATGATGAAGTTACAGTCACGGTGAGTGAGATCGGTCTGAGCCGCGGCATGAACATCCGGGACACTGACACACTGTCTCCTCGTATCACACTTCTGTGATTTATGCGCGTTTTACTTGTCCACATAGATTAGTTTATTACTTACAGGTCCAGTGTGCTGTAAGAAGCTGAATCTGATGTGTTAATACGAGAAAACAACAGTTTGAAGGTGTTGTGGAAACTAACGTTAGTACGGAGAAGCGCGCGTTTTCGGTGTTAGCTGTTAGCTTACTTCACTCCCATTCAGGATAGCTTAAGTGCTTTTACTTTTAAATGCTGAGAATGTGGTGTTTATCATACACTATTACAGCATTATCACCTTTTAACACTTCTGTATCATTGTCACAGTACTGTAGTATGTTGTATGATGGACCATTAAGTTACAGTATAATGGTGTTTACATGTCATACTACAGTATTATTATCTAGAATGTGATCCTGGACCACGTTGTAAGGGTCAATTGAGGTTTATACATAATCTGACAGTTAAATAATGTTTCCATTGATGTATGGTTTGTTGGGATAGGATAATAGTTAAGGTTAGCTGTAATCTGAGGGTACAAAAAGATCAAAATATTGAGAATCGCCTTTGAAGTTGTCCAAATGAAGTGCTTAGCAATGCAGAAATTAAGTTTTGGTGTTTATAGTGGGGAAAAAATACAAAATATATTAATGGAACATGATCTTAAGCCTAAACTTTTGACCCATACATCGTATCCATGATTAATATCTGATATCACCACTTTACCTCGGTGCTGCCACAGTATTACTTCTGTTAGGAAAGCATCCAGACACACTCATGAACTGATGATTTAATTGTCTCTGGTTGTGTTTTGCAGGAGGACAAGCTGATCGCTCTGATCAAGGCCGCCGGTGTGTCCATCGAGCCCTTCTGGCCCGGTCTCTTCGCTAAGGTAGGTTTATTTCCCGGCTCGTGATGGAAACACTTGCACTTTTTTTAGGGGAACCATAAACGTTCATGTTGATTCTGAGCTTAAGTGTCTTGGGGGTGAGGTCTGATGTCACTTCCTGTGTTCAGGCTCTGGCCAGTGTGGACATCGGCAGTCTGATCTGTAACGTTGGAGCCGGTGGAGGAGCTGCTCCAGCCGCTGCTGCTGGAGGTAGTGCTGCTGCTCCCTCAGGTGGAGACGCTCCAGGTAACCCCTCGCTCTGCTTCTGATGAGTTCAACAAAGAGATTCATCGTTTCTCACCTTGTTTTCTGTTTGCATTACAGCCAAGGAGGAGGAGAAGAAAGAGGAAAAGAAGGAAGAGTCTGAGGAGTCTGATGACGACATGGGCTTCGGTCTGTTCGACTAAAGCAGCTCTTTTAATAAAAAAAACCATTGAAACTCAACACTGTTTGTGTCGTTGCTGGGTTGGGGTTATGTTTTGGTCAACCAAACTATTCACTTCTCCTAAACAATGTTTCCACTTTGTCGCCTAGTTAAAACCATACTGAGATGCTGATTATTCATTTACCTTTTTTTAACAACTTCAAGCATGTTTTGGCTGATGCTTTGGTATTTAATAATACACTGCTCAAAAGTTGACTGCTAATCTTAATAGCTCTGAGAGATAACAATGGTAATAAATATACAGCTGTTCATAAATACTGTAACAAATATATTGCTCAAAATGCTAGACTCTTTAAATTTTACCATATTTTTGCTGTGTACCATCTCATGATATACATACAATTTTCTTGTAACTCTCTAAAAAATATGGAAAATACTTTAGTCCTTTTCAGGTAAAAGTATTTAAAGTGTTCTGTTTTCGTGCACTAATTTTGCACTTGGCATACTAAAAACTACTGTGCAGTACTTAAAGTCAAGTTCATCTAAGCATACTCAACTCTGCTATTTTGGGACACCAAGAATATGAACTACAGTACAGGGAGTTGGACTTGTAACCCAAAGGCCGCGGGTTCGAGTCCCAGGTCCGGCAGGGATTGTGGGTGGTGGGAGTGAATAACCAGTGCTCTCTCCACCTTCAATACCACGACTGAGGTGAGACCCTTGAGCAAGGCACCGTTCCCCCAACTGCTGCCCACTGCTCCGGGTGTGTGTTCACTTCTCACTGCTGTGTGTGTGCACTGGGAAACCATACCTGGCCACATGTCACGTCCTTTCCTTTCCTTTCCATATATTTAGTTACCTCTTGTAGTAAACTTGAGTCTACCAGTGTATGAAAGATGTTTAAAATGTACTACAAGTGGTAACTAAATACATTTCATCGTATGTTAAAAGCACATTTTAGCTCATATTCGTGGTGTCTCAAAACAGCACAGTTGAGTACATTTAGCACAGTGCTGTCCTGGAGGACTGGTGTCTTGCAGAGTTTAGCTCCAACTTGCCTCAAAACACCTGCATGGAAGTTTGTAACATACCTAGTAAGAGCTTGATGAGCTGCTTCAGGTGTGTTTGATTAGGGTTGGAGTGAAACTCTGCAGGACACCGTCCCTCCAGCACCGAGTTTGGACAGCCCTGCACTAAAGAGTCATTTTTAGTACAAAATTAGTGTGCGAAAAAAGAGCACATTGTGCTTTTTCACCTGGGGAGTTTATAAAGTAAAAACTCCGAAGTAGTCATTTTTACTTTACCGGCCAGTGCATTCACATTCATTACAATTTATTAATGTACCAAAACATTTACTAATCATACATTACTGAATAATCAAAAGACTAATTATGATTATTTTGTCCAACATAATATAATACAATTCTTAGCATTTCTCTTAATGCGAAGGGAGTAATATGTGAAATATATGAGATATAAATATTAAATATTAGTGGTGTCCAACAATCATATCCAAAATAAAAGGTTTTCTTTACATAATATATTTGAGTATACTGTGTTTATTTATGTATATATATAAATACAAACACGTGCATGTGTATATTTTTATAAAATTATGGGTATATATTAAATTTATATAACATTAAATATAAGAAAAATCTATAAATGCATTTACATGTAAATATTTTCAAAATATATACTGTGTGTGTGTGTTTTAATATATACATAATGAACACGGTTCAAACAGATATATTATGTAAAGTAAAACTGATTTCGCATGTGATTAACTGCGATTAATCATTTGACAGCACTAAAAATATATGTATAATCTATAGTTCATCATATTTTTATCGGTATAATAAAATTGAAAACTCATAAATTAGCAAATGCTTTTATCCAAACGACTGGTTTCAGTTAATCATTTCAGAGCATGACTAGAATTTTTTCTTAGCTGCATTTTAAAACTCAACAATTATCCACTACAATAAACACTCAACTCATAAATGAATGAATTGAATAATTTAAACACCTTAAATCTTACCCAAAAAAATCCAATCCAGCAGAATTAAGAAATAAGACCAAGACACATTTAGATAAAGATAATGATAACATTTTATTAGTTAAAAGATCTGTACAGTTGCTTCTTCCTGAGAATAATTTATATCAATGACAAAATGGATTTCACGATTGTTCTGTACACAAAAGTAACTCTAGTCCGAACTCAAACGGGTCGCTTCAACCCTAGTGTGTGGTAAAAAAACAACAACATGGCATGATTTGACAGAATGAAGTCTCTTAAAATGAATTCAGAAGGCAGCTTTGATTATAACAATTTATCAATATGTGCTTCAAGTGACTGATATGTGACTATATTCGCATCGTAATTTCCCTCTGTTTCATACAATAGCTGTGATTTCTTTAAAACATCTGTTAAATACGACTGTGGTTTGGCTTGGTGAGTCTGTACATGAGAGCGGTGTCTCTCTCGGCACGTCGAACCCCTGAGTTTCTCAGAGGATGTTGTTAAAGCACCTCGATCGCCGAAGTCTGAGATCAACTATATAAAATCATCTGTGTAGCCTTTGGATCATTGGAAAACCATTTTTTGGAGTTCGTTGGGTTCCAGTTTCTCCAGCGCTGAGAAAAGTTTAAGACCAACGTTCGTTTCTGGATACAAAAAAAAACGCGACGCTGCTAGCGGTTATAAAACAATATCCTCTGGGCTCCAGCAGTCTCTGATGATCCAGCATCAGGAGTCAGGGGTCAGTGCGGCCGGCCGTGGGCCAGCATCTTCAGCCGGGCCTGGTCGATGACGTCCAGCAGGTTCTTGGCGTCGACGGCGAGTGCATGGGCCGCAGTCAGCATCTGTTTCTTGTAGTCCTGCTGCAGGCTGGTCAAGACGTACTGCTGCGCCAAACGCATCTTACTGATGAGCTCCGCCAGGTCAGAGTTCAGCAGCTTCTGAGCCATCTCGATCTGAGATAAACACAACACACACACATGCTCAGTGGAAAGAGGATATTCAAAACAGGTGATAAACGAACATCATTCTATATTAATGCAAGGTTTCCTGACAACTGCAAACTCTTTAACATTATAAATAATAATCAAAATAAAATGTGATAATAGGGCTGCATGATGCATCCAAATACAACTGTAGTCAAACAAAGAAAACATTAAGGGCATTTTTATGCAAAAATAAAAGACTCACAGTTTAAACATTTTATTTGTTTTTTTATATTAAATTAAAATATTACATTTTGTATGAATACACGACATAATTTTATTATTATTTTTTGTATATTTTATTTAGTAATAATAATAAATCTAATAAAATAATAGCAAAAGTAGTAATAATACAATCTTAAATCTTGTGATTTACATGTAAATATGACTAAATAATAATAATATTATTATTATTATATAATATAAATGATAAAGTTTTATCAGTGGTGAAGAAAATCAAATTTTCCCCAAATCATGCATCATGAATTTACAATATAATATTCTGGGAGTTGGGAGAAATATAATTTATAATTATTGTAACTATAGTAATTTATAATTATTTAAACTATAGTATACCTACTGTATGCTGGGGCATCTAGTGATTATCTCCAAATTCTTAAAAATAAATAAATATTTTTCTGTTCTAAGCATAGCATGTTTTTTCATTTATTTAATTATTTTTTTTAAATATTGATACTGATATTTTATTTTGTATTGCAGTTGTGGCTTTAGTTCAGTTTCAGTATTTATTTATTTCCAATTTTAGTCCAGTTTGGTTTAGCTCTAATATCCATGTTCCTTAATCTTTTTTATCTAATATTTATGTTTTATTTTATGTTATTTCAAGCGTTAGGTTTAGTTTTAGTTAATAATAATAACATTGCTGCAAAAATAGTATATGAAATATATAATCTAACAGTATGTAGGGCTACAAATATATATATATATATATATATATATATATATATATATATATATATATATGCCAAAGCCATATTTGTGTTTTTTTGGCGTACTTTTTATACACATTTTCATG